>VWYI01015601.1:3595-43015 GCA_013399455.1 Anthoscopus minutus
AAAGGAGTCATTACATTAAAAAAAAAAGGAGAAAATTAAATTCTTTTTCAAATAATGCATAATTAAGCCATGAACTTTATTGACTTATGATATTGCAGAGAGCAGAAGCTCAGCATTAGGTATAGAACGCCAGTGCAAACAATGACCATACACTCTGCAGCTTAAAGTGTCCTAATAAAAAGCATAAAACATACCTGCTACACGGAAAGATTCAGAATATCTTGTCTTTAGAGGAAAGTTTTTCCATAGTTAATTTCAGTGGAGTCTCTTGCACATTCATTTGGGGATGATAACAATACAGTTTAATACAGGAATCTGGACAAGACTGATTAGTTTAATTAACTTTGGCAATTTTTAAGGAGTTGAATCTTAGACTTACTTGTATGTTATATAAACCTGATGAAGCATTGGATTATAAAGAATATGAATTGACTTAGTATCCTAGAGATGCTAATGCTGCAGTAGTTGTATTGAAAACAAATGGAATATACTCTTACTAGACGGCATTTCATAATTTCCTGAATTAATTCCTTTCAACAGATTTTTTTCTTTAGAACTTTCCTTAATATCAGAATCTTCAAATATTTTTTTCTACCCATTGTATTTGATTTTTTTGAGTTTTTTTAATGAACCTATGACAAAATCACAGAAGTGCACCTCTGGGTTGAGTTCGGACCTAGAAATGGTGGAGATGTAGTTCAGTGATGATAAATGGAAATGCAGACAAAAATCCATGTGTGTTGAGATGGGTGCACTGTAGGGCTCTAAAGCTCTACATCACTTTCTGGGACCTTCCTTCCAGAAGCACCGGGTTCTTTTACAAGTGAGTTGTTAAATGTAATATTTGAAAATCTTTTCCTGGAATAAAAGAAGGATATTTTTTTCTTCGCTCCTTAGTTTTATCTTTAAAGAGTCTAAAATCAGGAAAACTGATAACCATAATTTGTTTTATTACTTTAGAGACAGGCAGTACTTAAAAAATCAACAAGCATCATATTTGACAGGTTTACAGGAAAATACAGACTAAAATGTAGTTTGTAACATGTAGCATTCATTGGCCCCATGTTTTATTAGTTTGTGAAGAATATTGAACATGAATATACCAAAACCAATGAAAGTTACCGTAAAAAGTATGATACTGTACAAAGTAAAACCTACAGCTGTGTTACAGAAGACCTACAGTACTGTATGTGCACAGAGCTGTGCAAAGCTGCCAGGTTTTGCTTCACTGAATTTCTGTAGCAAAACCAGAAAATCTTGCCTGTAGGGCCAGGACTCTTAAACATGGAGACATAAGCATACAAATGCCTGAAAGGTGCAAGCACTGTAGAGTGAAAAGAATTATTTAGGAATACAGACACATCTTTGAATACAGAGAATAAAATGATGACAGGGAAAATGGACTTAATGTAAAGTACTTTACAGCAACATGCTTTTCACTCCAGAAGAGACACCAAAAGCATGACAGCTATATTTCTTGAAAAATTTTTAGTGATGCATGGCTGCACTGTTTGTGAGCTTGACTAGGATAAATGAAGGCTGCTTACAAGACTTGCCAAGAATTGGTAATTGTTACAAACTAAATGGAATATTAAATGTCTTTGGTGAATTTCTGTACTAATGATCATATAGTCAGTCGTTCATCAGGTCTCACCATGGGAAACTTCATTTCTCTTTGCAGTGTGCATGGTAGCTTGACTTTTAATTCTTTCTGAGAGAGGAATATTTCTGCCAAAGATTCTGAAAGTGAATCTATGAGAGTCCAGTTCTTATCACAATTTGAGTATAAATCCTATTTACTGACAGAGCTGACAGATACTGGAACTAAAGGTCACCAAGTCTATTTTGTTGGGAAAAAAAGCAACATGAATGCCAGAAACAGGAGAATAAAGTTCTAGGTTTGTGTTACACACTAAGTAACAAGAACAACTTCTTGCCCTAAGGAACAATCTAATACTCTGAGATGTTTAGTGCTTCTTTTCCCTGAACATACCTAGAATGTAAAATGCTCTTATGTGCAAAATGAATTAATAAGAAATTTTCTTTTCAAGACCAATGAAAGGGAAAATCACCTTATCCAGACATCCATTTGGAACCTAAGAGGTCTGTATTTTTACAGTAATATCTATGAAATTAAACAGAGACGTATGATCATTCAACACTGCGCTGTTGGAGTTGAAGAACTATTATTTTCTCAGGCAAAAAAAACATAGCACCACCATTACACTTTTATTTCTGTCTTTTGCACACTTCTGGGGTCTCAGGAAATCTTGATAAGGCACTTGATGTATTCTATAAGCTCTGCTGCATGTGTGTATATCTGTGGCCTCATCACAGAGTAGCACCTGGGTACACAAGTAGTCTTTGCACAGACAAAGCCACTCTCAACCCTCTAAAATAATTTACAGTAAATAGAAACATCTCTGAGCACCAGGTCCTTTCTGTTTAGTGTTAACCTGTGACATGTAAGGCAATGGTGTTCATCCTGTCCCCATGTGGCAGGCATGCAGAGACAAGGAAACCTCCAAGGACAGGAAGAATTGATTTTTTTCCTCCCTCAAGAAAGGCTGGTTCTGTTCTGCCTATAAAACACATTAAGCAAATTGGCTTTTGCACTAGATCAAGGCTGTAATCCATGGAAGAGACAGTGCTCAAAGACATCAATGAAATCATTGTGCTACAGCCTGTGGATATTGTGCTGCCTCTCTTTCTGGTACCAATCTCCTGGGTTGAATTGGAACCTGTATGAGCTCTCCCCATTATTCCCAGCTGGCATCTGAGCTAAGGACTGTGATGCCTGGTTCATAGGCAGATGGACTCTCAAAAAAAAAGATCTTCATTTTCTAAATTCATGAGCTGAGTGACCTGGAAATAAACTATTGGACCTTCCAGTACTTCCAACAGATGTAACAGCATAATATATGGAGGGGGTATATAAAAATTACTATCTCATTCTTCTATGAATCAAAGCATATCCAGTTGTAAAAAACTGGATTTTTGTTTCAGTGATATTAGACTGGATTCTTAACACCTACATTAAATGAAATAATTTGGGGCCATTGTAAAATAAATAAATAAATAAATTGTATTCTCAAATGGTTAAAGTGAAACCAAATTACCTAAATCATGGAAACATTCCATTCAGTAAAAACACTTCAAATTTTCATACTACTTCCTCTGGCAAACAGGGCTATGCCTTACCATGTACCCAGCAAACCACCTTTCATGGCACAACAAAGTATGTCATCGTGGCAGGATCCTAGGCTAGGATTCAGAAAAAAAAAAAGACATCTCATCTTTCCTAAAAATCCTTGGAGACCTTATCCAAGAAATATTTTCAGAGCAAATGTAACACACTCACATGTTCCTGTTGACCCCAAGCCACAAGTGAAACTTTATGCGTGAGTATGGCTCACTGATTTTACTGAGGTGTTTCATATACATGTATGAAGTGAAGTGTGAAGCTACATCAGAGATCAGATTTAGAGCTGTTAAATTCTTTTATAAACTCACCAGCGACCAGCCTCTGGTTTACTGCTCAAACACAGCTGAGTTAAGCAGATGCAGGAAATTCAATGCATCCTGGATTCACACTTCTCCACAAGTTAACAGTGCCTGAGAACTAAGTCTGGTACAGTGTCAGATCCTGGGGTGTGTGCCCTGCCATTGATAAGTTCACATATGGTCCCTGCAATGCTCAGCACAAACTGGTCTCTCCAGACAAGTATAATTTAGGTCACAGATGTACAGCAGGTCTCATGTGTTCTAGATAAAAAAGAGGGATTGCACACACTCAGATTATTTATATATGCAAAGTCATTGTTATGTGAGGGTAATGGAAGATCATCAGCAATGCTACTCAGCAGAGAAGAGGCCAGAGGAGAAAGCAGGAGCTGTGAAAGACTAGTCATTGGCTTGAAGTCATGCCAGTCCTCATGGTACCCAGGTGAGTCAGTCAGACAAACACCAACAGGCTCACACAAAGGAAAAAAGCCAGTTGAAATTAACCTGTGTTAAAGCTCAATATCAGTGCATAAAAGTAAGGAGCAGTAAGTATTGTTTTGATATTTTAAGCATTTTGGTCATAGCCAAAGCCAAGGCCCTGGTCTGGGAGGTAGGGCACTCAGGGTAAGCAACAGGCTGTTCCCCAAGGGGCTTACAGGCTAAGCAAGCTGGGCTGGGGACAGAAGAAAGGAAGAATTGTTATCTGTATTTTACAGAGCACAGCAATGCAGAGAGCTTAAATGCTTGGCTTGAGGTCACACAGGATGTCCAGGACAGACTCCTGGAGATGAATATGCATCTCAAGGTGCACCTTCCCCTCTGTCATGCAGACAGGTTTAATTAATAAAGAATAATAAAAAAAAAAATAAATAAAAAGAAATTAAGAAAGTGCCACTTCCCAACAAGACTTATACAGGCCTCCAGTCTAGCATTTCCAACTAACTTCTCAGTCTAGCACCTGAAATTTCATTGCACCTTTGAAAACATAACTGTAGCTGTTTTGCCTCATGCTATAATATGAATATTACCAAAAGTGCTCCTCAACGCCGTAATATTTTGCTATGTGAGAGGTGCCACACTGACAGAAAGCAACAAAATTACTGACTGAAATTGCAACCATTAAACAGTATCTTCTCTGTATCTGTGTGTTGGCCTGAATGAAGTAAATACACAGCATTAAGGGCCTGATCCCACTCCCACTTAAGTCAATGGCAACATTCCCACTGATCCTGACTGAAGAAGCCAGCTCTAAAGGAACTGGTGTTTTCTATTTCCCTAAATTTCTGGCAGATCAATTCATGTGCAATTTCCAGCCCTAGAATATTGGATGAGAAACAATGTCTCTCTGTTGGAGTCAATACATAATTTTAAAATAATGAAGATGAAATAAATTTTATCACTGTGCTGATAGTGTACAAAGATGTAATAAAACCTAAGTTAAGACAGGAAAACAGGTCTCCTAAGGCAGTGTTAAAGGGATCGAGAAGGATTTCCACTATGGAAAGCAGACAGTAAAGCATGTTCCAATATGTCGTGCTATGTGTCATAAATCCAAATATAAGGGTTTAAATTCTTCATATTTTACCATGGTTCATTCACAAGACAAAAACATCAAAACAATGAACAACAAACAAAACAAAACATTTAAATAAATCCTGAATCAATCACAGATAAAATAAAATGAATATATTATTTGTATTGACATAGAGTATTCTGCCTTGCATTTTGTAACAAAATTTGGAATATATTATTTTCATTTTACTGCTTTCTCTTAGGCAAATTTGTCCAAGTAGTCTTTAAATATGTTTTGTTAATGAAGCTATATCTAGAGTTCATTTATTTAGATGCTATTTATTTCATATGACAAATCACACCCTTTTCCCCATGTTTTATCATCTTTTCTTTCATGATTCCGAGCACAGATCATGAGCTCTACTTTTTCTTTCCATTTGGTTTATATTTACCTTGGCCTGCCAATGTACTTGTGAAGTAGGACTTGTAGATTGTGACTCCTGATTTTTGGCAGGACACTTAGAGTATCAAAGTGCTGAAAATTTATCCCAATACTACTTGAGGCATTTTTAGCTGAAATAAAAGTCAACAGAACACATGACCTCTGTGTGGACTCTAAACTCTCCTCTTTTCCTAGACAAACTCTGATGGTAGCTAGACTAACAATTGCTAACAATATGAATCTCCCATGTGGTTTAGTGATAAACAAAACTCTTTTGTAAACAAGAATGACAGGTCACAGTTCTGGTGTGAGAAGGCTCAAGTCCTAAAAACAGGAAGAATTTTAGATCTAGGCAGAGCTAAGTGCAAATGAGCAGCCCTCCAGCCATTATCCTGTCAGGTTGGAAGGAAGTAGAACACATTCTAGAGCTCTAAGGAATCAAGCCCTGTCCGGCACTGCCTTCCATGAAAGAGATAAAAGTCATGGTAAAAACCTGAGTGCTAGGAACAGCAGCATAAAATACGAGTATGGTTCACGATCCAAAGCTGTGTAAAAACAGGTGCTGAAGGCATCTGAATCTGGGGTAATGAAATATTTCAGTTTAACCAGTTGTCTCCTGCAGGAACTCAAAATGCTTGCTTCTGGACGGGTGCTGGATGTGAGTAGTTAATAAGTTAGGCTCTGTCTTCTTGGCTGTAGGCATTTAGTCTCCACCATTTGAAGAGAAGACTGTGTACCACCTGCTATCATATTTTTCTATAGTGATATTAATAGTTCCAACACAATCAGTGAAGAAGAACAAGTGCAAACAGGTATTCATGCCTGCAAGGATGCAGATCTGTTGAACTGAGAGGATCAGTCAAATATATTTCTCCTTGAGAATCAGATGCAGCTGGAAGAACATTCACATTCCCAAAAAAAGGCTAAGCCTCTGCAGATCCAGATGTTATTTAGAAACAAGCAAGCAGATAAATACCATAAATGGAAAAACGCTTTTTAAAAACTAACAGAAAATAAGTTAAGCACAAATAAAAATTTGTATCAATTACTTTTGGATAAGAAGAAAAAACCCAGGAGATTTCTAATTATCAGAGGAGTAAATTCATAACTTTGCAGTAGTAGTCAGGAGAAAAAAAACCAATTATGCAGGGATGAGCACAAACAGAAAACACTTAAGGCTGTATAATCAAAAGTAGGACTTACCTATCCTATTTTTTGGAAGAGAATGAGTTAGTAATGTGGACACAGACCTGGACATGATAATTTTTTCTGCTCAGCCAAGTATATTTTCATGTTTTGGAGGTGTAAGTCAGTTCCCATTCAATAAGTTCCAAATATAGATAGTATCTGGAAGAAGCACTAAGAGAATATTTTTTGTAATTTTAACAATATAGTTTACACCTATGAAAAAATGAAATATTTAGAGGAGTTTTTGCTTATAATCAAAGAAAAATAATTTCTTTGAGAGAATCTAATTCTTTCAAGAAACTACCAAGTTGGTGTTTTGACTGAATTGAACATCAGTACCGAAAGCAGGTATTGCCTGCTTAGAGGAATCTAAATGTTTTAAGAAAGGAACATTTGTCTAAGCAATAGCAAGATGTGAAAGGATGTGTACTTTAGTTTGCATGTACTTTTTGGAAATTATTTTAGTTTGCAATTACTGATAATATGCCAGTATCTTCATACCAAGAATTATAAGTTTGTGTCTTGAAAATTGTATGAAAAAGAAATTAATCAACTGCCTGGGCTTAACTGTGTTCTAGTGAGCTGATGGTAAAATGTAGAATACACATCTGTTTTTAAAATTACAATTAGGTAAATAACATATTCTTGTAAAAAGCCAACTTACTGTAATTTTACAATGCATTTATTTTAAACTGGTATGTCAAAGAAAAGTGCTGTCTCTGTGAGCGCCTGTTGTGGTACAGAAATCACAGCTAAATCTTTGCTCCTCCTATAACTCTTAAGTCCAAAGCCTTAAAAGTTCAGCTGCATCTGGAATAGCAATATCTTCATGCCAAAGTCCAAGACAAACACATTTAATGAACTTTCAACCTCCCTAGGCTCATCTCTCACTCCCTGACTTTCAGGGCAGACCTCAGCTGAAACAACCAATTTGGACTCTCACCAGCAGGCTTTGTTAGAAATCAACTCAGCCACCTGCAAAAGGCCTGATCTTCCCTGAGGAGATTCTGGAAGGCTACAGTCCAATATCAGCTTTATGCATCCTTATCACTTTAGATAGGCTTCCAACAGACACCTAGCCATGTGCTGTGAGCTTGCTGTATCTGACTGTTAAGTGCAGAAGTGATACATCTGTACTCATCTGTCAGAGATGGAATGAATCATTACTTCCTTCTTAGTTAGCACAGGGAACATATATTTTTCCTCAATCATTTTTAACTCAGAGACAAAAAAAGTAACTTCTCTGAACTTTGAGGGACTATAAAGTTTCAGCAAGAATATAAGCTCCACTTGAAAATTCACATCTTAAAAATTTTCATAAATTTTCTCATGTATGTACGCCAGAATGATTGATAAAATTAAATTCTTGTCTATTTTTATCTGATCTGCTTTACATGAATTTTTCTCAAAACTCCTATTTCCTCCACAGGAGGGAGATTTCTGATCAGTCTCATCTTGTTCTCAGTAGATCAGCCCTTTCACCTTTTTATTTTTTTTTAAATAAGAGCAGTCCCATTAAATTCAGATGGGATTTAGTGTACTGGAATATAAGCAGCAGGACTTGCTCACCGGAGCCCTTGATAAGCACAAGTAGAGAAATTTGTTTCTGTGTTCAAACATACTGCAGGCTCTGGGCACAGTGTTGTTTTCCCAGCCCAAAGCTTCTCCCCAAAACCTGCTGGCTCAAACAGAAATGCCTTGAAAACTCTCTGTGCAAAATGTGTCAGTAGTCCTGGAATGACACCATTCCCACTAAAGAATAGCGACTACTCTCTAATTTTCATTGCAGAAATATAACCACACTCCTTATGGAGTGTGGCAGGAGTGGGCTTTCTCTTAAAGATTTTTCCTCTGGCCTCAGGCATCTCAAGGTCTTGAACCTGGGATGCTATGAAGGTACCAAATAGGATTCGAGAGCCTCTCCATTTCACAACCCCAAATCTCAAGCCTCTATTTCTCTTTATTTAACAGAGTGGTTGTCTCCCTGCCTCATTTCTACTTGAGCGCTATGGGAGATATTGATACATCTATTGATGTAGAAGTTGGTGGTTTTGGCTGAAATGTTCAGATTAGGCAAGACAGTGCTGATTAAAGCAGGTATACTACTGGAACATCAAGTACCCACAAAAGTTTTATAAGTATTGTGTAGTCAGATGGTTCCTAAAGATTGTTCTTATGGTTAAGTAATTTTTTTTCCTCCTAAAATATACAAATATCTTTTTGCATGGGGTTTGTAGTCTACTGCTGGAATCCTCAGAAGAAAATAGATAATAACTCCTTGACCTTCACAAAAATAAAAAAGAAGTCTTTCAGACTTCTAAAGGAAAAATATTTAAATATATCCTGAAAGGAATATAAATATATTCTTAAAATTTTTTCTTCTAAGAGAAAAACTTGAGAGTATATGGCAATATGTTATTGTAAAAAATATTACTTACATCTTAGGCCCGTAGGATTTTTAATTTTTCAAAGACATCAGATGTCTTAAAAAACTAAGCAGATCTGTTTTTCAACCAGAGTTAATAAAATACAAATCGAGGTACAAAAGGGTCAGAGGTGTTATAGCCACTAGAGCAAGATAGCAAGCAGAGGACTTGGTATTCATGCTCCATCCTTGAGACCATGGTGCTTCATGTCCACATTTGTCAAAACCTTGAAGTATGAGGAAAGAAAAAGACATTTCTCACTTTTCTTTTTCTGTTACTTCAGATTTCTAACAAAGACCATGAGTCAGCACTGCTAAGTGTTGTGTTAAACATATAAAGAACTACTGGAGAGAATTTTCATTTAATCAAGTCACATCCCTTACAGAATAAACCCCAACTGTTTTTGAAGCATGAGTAAAGGGAATAAGACTTTTCCTGTCTGCTTTCTGCTGTCCTCAAAGGGGTTAAAAAAGCCTAACACAAAGGAGTTAAGCAATGCCTGAAACGGGATAATAAATGTGACACTCTCTGACTATCAGTAGCAAATATTTGAGCTTATCAAATAATGGAGGAAGTAGTTTCGTTACAAATAAACCAATCTCTCATAAAACAAGTCTTCACACAAGGTAATTTCATTGAACTGGAGACAGCTAAAGGCCACCAGCGGGCAGGACTCGCGCTCCCCGGGCACTCCCCAGCGGCCCCGCCTGATTAATGGGGTGGCCGAGTCCAGGGATGCCGAAGAGGGACAGGGGAGCCGGCCTTCATATCAGTGGAGTGGCAATAAATAAAGCATCACAGAGCTGGTGCGAGGAAGTGACTCATCCTCCTGGAACACAGCGGGGTTTGTGCTCTCCCTCGGCCACCCCCTCCCCCTCGCCCCCGTTTCTCTCCGCCGCAGAGACCAGCGCGTCCCAGAGACTATAGTAGATGTCACCGCTTGGCACTGGTTGTGCCAAGAGAGGACAAATATGTGGGTGTGCTGAGGATCTGGGACGAGGGCCTTAAAGCCACAGCGCTCGCTCTGGAGAGAGCACCTGGGCTGATGCAAAGCCATTTCAAAGGACAGCTTCCTAAAGGGAGGGAATTGGGTGCTCCTTCTCATCTTTGTAGCATCTAAACAATCCAGAGCAAAAAAAATAGCAACTCTGGCAAACGGTAGCAGACTTTCGTTATGTAAGAACAGGAGCAATTAAAGTACAGGGGAGCTGAAGCAAAAGAAGGGGATCTGAAGGTGAAGGAGTTGCAACATGCCAGTGGCTGTGCTGGGCCTTGGTTACCACGTGCAGTGTGCTTTGGCCACCAGGTTACCAGCAGCAAGCCCCGTGGTGCTGCCAGGAGGCCTGAGCCACACTCCTGTCTCTCCACAGGAACCCAAGCTTTCCCCAGCAGCTTCTTCTCAAGGGACATGACCTCATGTCTGCAAAGAATCAGTGGAAGCCCAAGGCTGTTTGGGGAGGGATGGTAGAATTATTCTCCTGATGGCGGTATACCTGTAGTGCCAGTTCTAAGCTAGACTCCTATCTTTGTCATGATGTGACCTCAGTGTAAGCCTGTAGGAAAACAATTCATACATCAAATAATTCATTTTCTTCCTCTGACTAAACAGTATGTATCAGTAAGAAAATTTATTTTCCCCCCTTTTGTTTTTTGGACCTAATGTGGCTCTTATTTGCTACGTAGTTCATAGTACACTAATTAAGCAAACCTTTGGATTCTTTAACTCCACATTCTTCTATGTAAGCTTGTGAAATACATTAGCAAAAGGTAACAGAGACTGATAGACTCATTGCAGAATGCAATTAAAACTTAAAAAGGATTATAATATATGAAGTAATACAACAAATCAGATATACTGGTATTTGAGAATATAATATGGTTTTATTCATGCACATATATCTTATATCAGTGAATCTTTTACTAAATCTATACATTTGGTCACACTTTTATGTAGATATACAAGTTAAAATATGTGAGTATAAAACAGATTCAAAACAGGTCATGTAACTGCTTTAGTGTTTGAAATAAACCTTTTCCCCATTCCTACCCTTTTTGTTGAATCTATTAATTATAACCCTGGAAAACTCCATTAGCACCTTGATGTTCAGTCCTGAATGTGAGCTTATCTTTGCTGGCTAAAAGTCAAACAGTATCCAAACACTTCTCAAAGTAAATGTAAGTGCATCACCTGATACAGCATGAAACCACCTGGTCTGCTACTGTTTTCACTACTTATGCTGTTTCTAGGGCAAAACCAACTTTAGTGCCTTTTAAAATAGTTTTGAATGATACCAGAGATTGACTTTAGTGAGCTCATTAATATAATCTGTGATTTCCACAGGCAAAAGGAGTTGAAGGTACTCAGCACTGTCTCAGCTGCCAGAACTTATGTGGGGTTGGAAGGCTCCTTCTTGTTGAATTTGGATTTTGTCTGGGGCAGCTGAATCATAGGGCATCCCCTGATCCACCTCTCCTGCCTCCTTGCCCAAGGTTGCTGCTCTCAGCAGGAACTGCTCAATAGGGAATGCAGTAAGTCTGTCTTCAGGAGCACTGGATAATGTTAATATATCAGGCTAGGAACTGAATAAGTAGAAGATTATCTGTCCCATTACATGTAATCATTTCTCTACAGACAGAAAATTCAGCTGCCTGGAATGGAGGTGGGGGAACAAGGCCCTTTAGCTGTGGAAAATAAACCCTCCTGAAACTTAAAGCCTTACATTCAAATGAACAAAAGGAAACTCTGATCTACGTTCTGGATAGACATGTTGCTAACTTGAATCTTGTAAGAGTCCATGGAGAGCAGTAGGCTTGATAGCTGTGTAGCTTTTGAAGGTGGTAATAAGAGAAAATATAAAAGGAAGGCATACAAGTCATATGTGAGGAAAGCAAAACAAATCCCTTCCACTCCACAGGCTGGTTAGGCCCAGATTCATCTACACAGATCTACTTTGCCTCCTTTATTTTTTAAAAAATAATTCCTTTGTACATGGTGTGGGAAGGATGAGCTGCTCTATATATATTGTCAAATATCTATATACCTATTGGTGTTTCCCCCTCTTCCAAGCTCTACACCATTGTCTGGCTTTGTTTCGAACTAAAACATACCCTCTGTTAGTTACAGCTTTTCTAATCCTTTAATAAACACTTAAAAATTCCGTCACGACTTGTCCTGGCGTGGGTCAGCCTCAGCTGCACACTTGCACCAGGTGGAGCAGGCAGGAATGAGAGGCCTTGTAAAATGTAACATAAACAGTGTCATTTCTCCTGGGATTCAAAGGAAGAGTCCACAACAGAAATAGTCCTAACTTGTATCCCAGGGTTAGAACCACTGTTCCAGTTCAACACATAAGGTCTAGGAAAGATGAACCAAACCCCTCTACCCTATACCCAGACAACTAGATGAAAACTGCATGCAACACAGAGGTGGTGTTGAAAGAAAATACTGTTTCTGTTTTATTTTTATCCCCTGACTATTGCTGGCGAGGCAATGCTGCAGCTCAAGGGTTAAGGGCTCTCAGAGAGGCATGGTGCACTTTAGCTGGGGGCGGAGACGTGGCAGAATGGAGGCCTGTGCTACTTTCCCTGGGAAGCTTTTAGATTAGTGTGCTTCCAGCTGCATTTCCTTGAAAGTGATTTAGTTTCAGCCCATATCAGAATCCTTTCATGGATCCTATTCAAAATAAAGTGCTTTAAGAAAAGCACTGTGGCGGAGTTTAAAGTAATCCAAAAAGTATGGGTTGGCTTAGAATTTCTGTTACAGCTAAAAGGGCCAGGATTCAGGACAGGAGGATAACTGAAATTATGCCTCCTGTACTTACTAAGCCCTTTTTGACCTAAGGCATTACGACAAAGAACAGGAGGCTTCATCACCTCTCACAGGGCTTACAGTAAGGGAGGTACTTTTTATGTCCCAGTGAAACTTGTTTCATTACAAGATAGCCTTCAAAATTATGCTGAATTAACTCTCTCTGGGAACACTGTCTCTCATGCCAGCCATGATAATTTCTCTTGGTTTTAAGTACAATTGTAGAAACATTGTGCTATTTGTTACTACAGAAACTGCAGGTTTTTTCAGACAACTGTTGTTTAAGTAATGATTAATTTTTTAGTACCAAACCAAAAGCGCAGACATAGCTTTTGAAAATATTAAGTGTTCAAAAGCAGCACTTATCCTGTGAATTACAGCCAGGCATATGTTCTTGGAGAATTATTTCTTTAAATGACAAGACTGCCAAGGGGCCAACTGAGAACAATTAAGAAAAATGTCATTGTTCTGGGTACTGAGTGTAACAGAGGAGACATCTACATTGAAGAGCCTAGGAGACATTCCAAGTCCCCACCCCTGGAGCAGGCTCTGGCTGAGTCCTTGGTCCCAGTGCACCTAAGCCCAGGCACCTGCTCCAGGTGAACTCTGCTCTAAGGAGCATCAGGCATGGGTCAGGTGGAGACATGAAGAGTACCATGACATGTAAGTCATTGCCAGTAAGTATGGGCATAACAAGAGATTTATTATCTGAAAGAGAACTGTGAGATCTAAGTAAACAAACTGGACAATGGGCTGGAGAGAACTGATGGAATACATACTGAGCAACGGGATTTGCATGAGTCTTCCTGGTTGTTGGCTGGTACATTTTTCTTCGAGATGAAGCAGCAATTTCTTAAATTACTGCTGTGGGGTTTTGTTAGATGGTGTTTACTAAGCTAAAAGACAAAGGAAAGAGAAATGACACAAGACAAAGAAGCTTAGAACAGTAAGTGGAATGAATCCAAGGCAAGAGAGCATGCAGGAAAGCACTACAGGAGGCTCCTGCATATCCTGACCACCAATGAAAAGTATGTCAAGATGCTTAGGGTGTGGTTAAAGAGATCTAATAGCAGCTCAGGGACTGTGAGAAGATAGGAAGGAGTGGACTATTTTGATATAAGACCCTGGGGCTCTCCCAGTACCTTTTATAGAAGCAGCAATAATGTTTTGAAAATGCAAACATTTTTATTCCATAGCTTTTGTAGAACCACCCTGTTGGAAAAGGTCACCCTCAGATTGTGAGACAAACTGGCAGATCAGTTAGAATTTGCATGGCTAAATGCCAAAACCACTATTACTTTATAGAAGAATTTTATCTACTCTTATTCAAGTTGCATGGGGAAGGAACACGGAGACACGTTTTTAGGGACCTGAAAGCACTAATTGCTTTCCCAATCCCTATCTTAGAAAGCAAATCTATTCCTAAAAACCTTAAGAACAAGGGCATGCTTATCACAAATCAAATCTCACAATCTGGGCAGAGCAACACAGGTGCCTAAATCCTGGCAAAGGAATAGCAGAATAGGGAGTCACTGATATGGGTTTTCAAAGACAATTGAAGCAAAATTCTACATTTTGCTTGGGAATATTTGTTTGTTCCTGATTGCTCACTTCCTAGTCCAGTTGC
Organism: Anthoscopus minutus; assembly: GCA_013399455.1. Classification (NCBI taxonomy): domain Eukaryota; kingdom Metazoa; phylum Chordata; class Aves; order Passeriformes; family Paridae; genus Anthoscopus; species Anthoscopus minutus. The sequence continues at coordinate 18,103 of VWYI01015601.1, forward strand.
TTCAGTATGAACAACTGCATAACTGGGTGTATCCTGCTAAACAAAGTAGTAATATTTTCCATGCACTTAGCATTCAAGCAGACATTTTGAGAATTATGTCTCATTATTGCGTCCAGCATAATGCTGGACCTTGTCTGCGCAAAGTTGTATTGCTGGGATGCCTCGCATATGGCACAACTACCAAGCTTTAAAAGAAACTATGGTTTCCACTGGTGCAGCTCTTCCCCATTCCAGCTGCAAATGAACCCTCAGATACATCATCAAGAGTTTTAACATTTAGGTACACTCAGCAACTGATACTAGACATTATTCTGAGTCTACAGCTTAAGCACCTTCATCCAAGTTTTCCTTTTTTCTTCAGGTCAAGCATGTGAAAAAGATATGTGAATGCTTCACCTGGAAACCATCTTGCAGCCCCAGCTCAAGGATTCACTCCGACTTCATTAGGACTTCAAAGGAAAATATCACAGAGCTCTATTGCACAAATCCTGTGGACTGGTGCGAGGCAGCAGTGAAGAGGTTAAAGATACACTAACATGGTCCAGGTTTCTATTTTGTACCTGAATTTGCAAGCAAGAAGGCTTGGAAGAAGCACCAGGGAGAAGGGATGGATTCTGGAGATGAAAGGAAAAATTATTTTCTTTAGGTCCATAGCAAACATTTAGAAAGAGTTTCTTTTACACCCCAAATGGCTCAGATTATATTAACTCGCTTGGAGTATGCCCACAAATATGTTATTCCCCCAAGAAAGACATTTCCTGGGGCTGGGGGAGTGCAGGAGGGAGGGCAGAAGGCGGGAGAATGGGGATATTCGATGTATTGCGGTATGTCTGGAATCCTCTTATCTGTAGCAAGACTGAGAACACCTGGACAACACTTGTCTTCCTCCCCCACCCACCTGTGCAAATTGCTAAGCACACTGAAGCTCAAAGCACAGCACCATACGCCAGTCACATCACAGAGATCCATTGTGACTTCTCCACACATCAAAGAAAAGCCACTGCACATCTTCGCACAAGTACTGAGGGAAGCAGTTGTGAAGGGGTTAAAAGATCAAGTTCTGCTATAAAGATAACAGGAACTGGAGAACATGCAGCAGATGTTCCATGTGGAGGCACTTAAGTTTACAGTCCCACCTGTGTCCATTTAATACCTTTAAAAGCAATCTCCTGTTCGTTTGTGAGGAAGAAGAGAAAATCGATGTTCCCATCTCACCATCTTCTCACAATATCCACATCCCACAATGAGGAAAGGGAGGAGGGGATGGGATGAGCAAGAGCAGAGGGCTGAAACTGAGATTTAAGGATGTGAATATACAGAGACTTTTGCAAACACACATCCCCATGTGGAAAGTCCACCATTCTTTTATGTGCAAGGCAACTCATGCTCTGTGCTGGGGAGCAGCAGCCCGACCTTAATGTCAGCATTTAGAATCTCTTAAGAGCAGCATGAACTAATCATGCCACAGAGTTTTACATCCTTCTTTTTGTTTCCTTCCTTCCTTCCTGCTCACATTCTTACATCCTTTGCAAACAAAACAACTTTATTTCATTACATGTATTGAATGACTTCAAACAAAAAAAAAAATTATGTTACAATTTTATGGAAATATGCAACTAGCCAGATAAAGGCTGAGGCTGAGTGTGGTCCATCACACTATCAGACACCAGAAGGTTTATGTGGGAGAGGCCTGGGAAAGTTCCATGGTAGTATTTTATTTCCATATATGTGTCCAAGATTCAAATAGATGTGGAGCTAGCAGAGAAAAACCTTCCAGTTACACAGAGCTGTGGGCTTGTTTCTGTTCATTCTGCACTAAGGATATGAAAACATGTCCAGGGACACTGGATATGAAATCCTGCTTCCTTTTTCTAGACTTGTTGGTTACAAAGAAAAGCTCCCAAGTGTGACTGCACGTAGCTGATACATACATACATACATACATATGTACATACCCATGATCGCTGGCATCCTGAAGTGCTCCCAGATTAATAACCCCAAACACATTTCTGCATAACTGCTGGCTGCTTTCAACAAGCGGCAGGGAAGAGGCAGAAATGCATGTCTTAAAGAACTGAAATGAAGAGTTGGTAGAATTAAGCTAATATGGAGCTTGAGAACTGTGATCTTAAAAGGGAGCAAATTGTTCAGCTGAATGATGCCAATCTCTCTGTGAACTTCCACTGACATCACTGGGATACTGTTGTGCTGGAAAGTATGCAATTTGTGTATTTATACTGTGACCCACGAACCATAATTTAACATGGAATTCAACCCTCTGTGCTTAAATGACTTTGACACCCTGAGGCTACAGCAATTCAAAGAACAAAACAACTACTGTCTCCTCAGGCAGGCACGGTTCTTAAAAATATAACGTTACACAGAAAACAAAGGTAGAATAGTTTCATAACTATGTACAACACACCTTAGCACCTTGTCTTATGCCAGATGTCTCCTCACTGCTGGCTATCTGCCATTTGCACCAGTCTCCCATTTCAGGTCTTGGCACAACCCAAGTCACTCCTTCTCCTGACCTATCTGAATGAGTTAAAACCAAGCAGTAGCTGGAGGGGTACCTGCTACCTGCTAACCATGAGGTACCTGCTTGCGAAGCAGATTGCCTCTCTAGCCATCACTCCAGAAGTATTTATTCTATTTCTAGCTTTGTAACATGCATGACAATAGATTGTGTGTTTGCACCCAGTTTACCTACCTTTTGTTCTTTGCCCTCATGCAACCATCACATAAAGAAAACACTTAAAATGTTTCATGTTGAAAAACTGGGATTTTAACATCACAGGATGGTTTTAGCACAGCAATTGTTGCTCAAGGCCTAAGGCTGAAGTAGCAGAGAGATGGTAACAAACAACACCTCTGACTTTATCTGCACAACTAGGTGCATAGACAAACAAATACACAGGACTATTTGACTTGTTGTCAAGTGCATTACTCTATTTAAGAATGGCTTGGCACAGTAGCTGCAATACTTTATAAATATAGTTTCTTCAAAGTTCATGCAATAGAGAAACTGGTTGCTACCTTCTCCCCCCAAATCAGGCGCCTTTTCTGGAAATATTTGTGGGTCTGAAAGGAAACACTGTTCGCAGTGAAGTATTTGCAGACTTCAAAGCTCACCAGTGGAGAACAACTTCTGGTTCAATGCTAACAGCCACGGCTCTGACTGTGAAAGCAGTCAACAACCTCATCTTACAGCTGCCACCTGCGCAAGGATTCCAGAGGTAGAACCCCATGGGTTCATTTTCACATCCAGAAATCGGATGAAGTCAGGAAGGTACAGTCATTTCTAATTTCAGATGAGCTGCCTCAAAAGCTCACATCATGCTCCTTAAGAATGTAGCTTAGAAACAGTGGGAAATTCTATTTCTTTCTAGAAGGAAGTACTATTTCTTTCTTTCTGTTTCTCACTATTCATGATGAACTTCTGATGGACCTAGCCACAGTGAGGTCCTACAAAAGACAAAGAGGTGGGTTTATTTTTTCTCCTATTACTTTCCTCCATGCTAGCTTGCCCTATGTTATCAGTAAGGTTGCTGGCTGGGATGAGACCTTCCTGACACCTTGTAAGCAGTTCTGGGGCTGTACCCATTTCTTATTTGGGTACAGGAGACTTAAGCACCTCCATGAGAGCACACTGGCTTTCCTGGAAGCCTGACCAAGCCTCCTGTTTTCCCCACTTCCATCTTCAGAATCAAAAATTTCAGTCTCTTATTGTTTCTGTTATATAGCTATAACTTCCCTTTGTTTAATTTGCATGTAATCCCATTTCTCTCCCCTACCAGGCCCAATGGCCTAAACCAGGGAATGTTGCCAAAGGCCTGAGCCTGTATATTAGAGAAAGGCCTCTTGCATTGCACTGTCCCTGGGGAAGGGTGGAGGTGTGGGCTCCATCCACCTTCCTCCACTCCCCGCCATCCCCTCCCAGCAGCCTGAGGGGCCCACCACGGGATCTCTGCTGTGGTACCCATTACTGGCCCTATCCATTCTTTCCACCTTGTGCAAAAGGATTTTAGAAATGTAGTGTGCTAGCAGGCTATCTCCTTATTAAGCATTTAGGGTGGAAAGACAGATTTCTTGAGGGCCAGGGTAGGACTGAGGTGGTATCTCCAGAAGTTCCTTGCAGCAGGTTTTGTCTCCCTGCTTGCATCCAGTTCTTTGTGTCTCTGGTGCCCTATGGACTGTGCAGTTATCAGTGGTGGTCTGATGAGCTAAGGAGTTCTTAGGGAGTCAAAGCACCTGGACAGACTGCCATGAATAACACATTTTCCCACTAAGAGCTGCCTGAATATAGCAGAAACCTCCTCAAGACCTCTCCATGTACTTTTCCATCTCTTTTAACTCCAGTGTAATGCCCAATAGGTCTCTATCAGAATGAGCAATGAATCTTCCGAGGCTGAAATCCTCCTGCTTGGCTCCAACCACAGCACTTTTTTTTGGCTAAAAATAGCCCTGTGATCACTAGTTATCAGGTGGTTACACTCCGAGGCATGGACTGCATTCACCAAAACTTGCAGGGTTGGGATCTACTTCACAGTGCTTTGGGCTTTGTCTTTAAAGATCATTCCCCTCCCCCACTCCCGTTTTCTTTTTCACTGACTTGCTCCTTCCTGGCATGCAAGTTACCATAGAAAACATTCTTAACTTGCCCTATATCTGATACTTATTTATGTTTTCTTCTCGATTACTGTTAGCCAAGAAATAATTCTCTGCCTTATCTACAACTGAAACCAGAAAAAAGCAGAGAGAAGAGGCCACAGTTTCAGGACTGTGAAGGGTTTTCTCTAGCTTTTTCTTTGCTGTGGTTATTATTTTTCCATTTTTTAAAGATGAATAAAGATTACTGCAGCACTGAATTAAAACATTTGCTGTAGTGTAAAATGTTTGGGTTTTTAAAAGTAGAGAAAACTTATTAAATGCTTTTTAAAAAGTTTTTCCAACGACCACAAATGGAAAGAAACTCTTTTGAGTTCTCTTGGTGAAATCTTGGGCTTTTGATGTTCATCAGAAGGAGTCCTTTGATGCCTCTTGTTTATTGTTGAGAAGAAGCCGAACGGAAGGAAGCAGGATTGCTCAATGTACTCTTGTTTATACTCTGGCATTTTCTTGGGATGATATTTGAACAATTTCAAGTAGATTAACTCATTACTGTAAAGCAGAGTCTCACCTGGGATAGCAAGAGGACAATCTGCTGAATAAGTCCAGTTTTGCATCCAGTTTTGCTGTCCAGACTTGCACTGAAGAGAGGCAGATTTATGGATGGTGGAGAATGTAGTGGTTAGCTTTGCTGAGTGCAAAGGCAGTCTCAGTGCTGGTATGGATGCCCACAGAACAGTGGTTATGTACTTGCATGTAGCTTCTAGTACATTAATTACAGTTTTGTCATAATCCTGCAACACAGACAGAATTCTCTGACTCTTAGGTTAAAATAAATAGTGATTGCCTCTGGCAGTACAGCATTTACGAAATCAAATGCATGTGTTCTATATATGTAGTGCTACACATGTACCACTGTTCTATAAAAATGCATCTGTGCCTTATCTTGGATCGGATGTCATCATCATCTTTGTATGGCATTTACTGGCAGGATACATTAGAAATTAAGAAAACATACACTTATTACTGCCCAGCATTTATCTCCATATTGCTAATAAAAACCAGATCTGTAACATCTGAATCCCCTTAAACAGTATGAACTAGCATGTGGCCAAGTTGCTGGTTACCAGGCTGACCAGGGATTGCTGCTGTTGTCTGCTCTTTTACTCCAGCCTTACCTGGCAAACTGTGTGCCAATGATTCACTCAATTTGCATTCTAGAAGGCAGAAGGAGTCTGAAGTGGTAATTAGGCTCTCCATTACCTTCCAAGTTTTATTACTGTAGATATCCAGAATCTGATTCTCTCTTGTGGGTTAACAATGTGCTGGGCAGAGCCATTAATGTCAACAAAGGTGCAGATTTACACTTTTAAAGGAGGACTGATGCTGTCAGTGCTAATGATAGAGATAGAAGAAAGATAAACCTTTATTCTCCAGCTGACTCCAGAAAACTGCAGTTCTAAATGTACACTCTAAACCTGAGATTGTCATGGTTTATGGTCATGTAAAGTTGCTTAAATAGTTAAAACAGAGTCTACCAAAGAAATCAAGATGCATAAAAGACCTTATCTTGTTTCAGTTGACTGGGATGTCTTTCCTCTTGGTGCTGTCCATTTCTTTGAAATAAAAAAAGCCAACTTGAAACAGCTAACCAATGGGGAGACCCCTTCTTCCAGCTTAGATAAATGTGCAAAATGGGCTCAGATGGAATGAGGCAATAATGCTTCTGTCTCTGCTTGCAAAACACTCATTGTTTCCTCTTTCCTCTAAGCTAAAGCAACTGGAAGATTCAGAGTAGTGTTGACTGGGACACTAAGGGAGAGATCAATATCACTCACTTCAGAGGTTTTGAGATGTGTATCTCTCTATTCCACCTGCTGTGAACTTTTGTTTGCTGTAGGGCATTACCTGTAGTAGAAGCATTTCCTCACATGTTTGAGAAACTAGGAGTAAATCTAGTTTACAAAGCCAGCAAGAACACCAGAACCTACCATAAAATGGAATTTTCTATAGTAGATGTATAGTAGAATGTATTCACTCATATTTGACAGGAAATTTTAATAGCTAAATTTCTATTGATGGACATAACAAATGCATAAAAAGTTAAGGTATTTGCCCAGGTTTTATAGAAGCATGTTTCTGTGATAGGTAAACAGTACAAATATACGACGGACATCCAGAAGTAATAATTAAGAACAAAAGACTAAGATGAGGCCTCAGATTCTCTAAGCAGTGGAAATACAACAAATATAGCACATACTGACAAACATAGCTCAGTTATTCCCATCCTTGAGAACTTTGCATCTCCTGTAGTTCAGTCAAATTGTACAACCACCCTTAAGCAGTGGTACACTACTGGCCAGTTTAATGTCTGATTAATGTCTGTGGAATATGCCTTTGTCTTATAGCTACTGAGAGAGTGTGTACAGAAATACAGCTGATTTTCAAGTGTAGCAACTTCTAGTTTCGAAATGAGTAGCTAAATCTTCACATTTATAGTTCCAGGCAGTACAAATGCCATTTTCTGGGATTTATATGGAATTCTCCACATCAGCCACTGTCTGACATTAATTGGAATATCACGATCCTACTTTTATTTGAAACTAGGCTATTTGGCTGCCTTAACCTATTTTGATTTTCTTTCCATCCTTTTACATCCTTCAAGACCTCACATTAGTAGGTGATGGATCAAAATGCTGGTGTTTTACTACTTGTTCTTTCTCTGGTAGTAGCAGGTTGTAGTCATTGAGTAGTTTGTCAATCAACGATGCTTATTCCTCATTTTTTGCATAAGATATTTCAGTCTTAGTGTCATAACGTTGCTATGACACTGCATTGTTTTACTGTTGTATGGTCACTTTTTCAAACTTCAAGCAAGAATTTGATAAATTGACAGTGTGGGGCAAATCCATTCACTTCAAATCCAGAAAAATGAGAACTGTAATAGATCTCTTTTACCTTTCAGGTTAATACCCCTACTGACTAGCTGTAGAGTCTGTCCCTGTTTTCCTCCTTTCATTTTTCCTCCCTGGAGCTACCTTTCCAGATGAAACTCAGCACTTCTTCAATATATCTTAGAGTGCATCTTCAAGGCCAAAGATTTTGGACAAAAGGATATGATACATATAGATTAAACAGTTTTACCGCCAATGAAAAGCATACGGTGCCAACATAGCACAAGTAACTTTGGACCTCACAGAATCTTGCCAACCCATTTAATAAAATATCAATTGAGTTTCTGTCAGCTGACATCTTGGATCTAAAAGTCCCCCAGCAAATACTTTTTATCACAAAGACATTACTTCATTGGCTTTGGTCTGTCTTTGTGTGGGGGAAACAAAATCAAATTTGATTTTCTTAAGAAGAACAAAGTTAAAGATGCAGAATTTGGGATTATACATTCAAACTGATGGAAGACATAGGCTTTTGCTTCATATGACAGTTTATATATCTGTTCAGTAACCTCATGTTTGTTTTACCTGTTCTTTGCACCAAGACACAATAGTGTAATGGAAATATTGAGACAGCAGCTGAGGCAGATTATAGAGCGAACATCAAAAGCTGTTACTTTTCAATGAAATAAGGAATAGAATGCTTAAGATACAAGCTGTTAGTAGGTGCCAGAAGAGTAGTGAGATTTTTTTTTCTGAAAGATAGTAGCTAAGAGAATTGAAATACTAGTGGGAAAATAAAATCTAACTTGAAAAATTGTAAGTTAATACATTCCATGCAATGAAAACATTATATGCAACTTTTTTGTCTCTGTGGGTCTATTTTGGGTTTTTTTAACCTCCGTTTCTGTTTTAGCTAAAAAGAAAGGATGCAGTAAATTAGTCCAATCAGTGTGGTAAAAACATGAAAATTAGCAGAGGAATTTGAACACAGTAATGTATTGAAAGAGCAAAGATAAATGTACCAGTCCAAAAGAAAAATTATTTTATACACTGTCAGGATATGAAATGGCTCAGATATACTAAGAAACAGCTGATCAGATAAATATGATATTTTCTTCAAAAGCTGAAAGATAAAGTTTGGCAAAATGAAAAGTCAAGTGTCTCAAACTGCTACTACACATTGACATTCTACTAATGTGAAAGGACCTAAAAAACTAACATAAGAACATTCATTGACAGGTAATAACTGGTCTAATTTTCCACCTTACTAATTAAAGCAGTTTTTTCAGTCTGAAACAGTTTTATTAGAACCAAATACTTGTATCTTGAGCAAAATATATGTGTTTGTATATATACATATAGAATTTCATATATATATATATGAACCAAATCGCGTATCTTTGTTTTGCTTTTTTCTTCAGGCCTCCTTATTGAGGCCAAAGAACAATACTATAAAATGCCTTAGGGAAAAGTTTTACCACAAATGCTGTTCATATGGAAATGCAGAGTATGAACAAACAGAGGGTAATGACAAGAGCTGCAGTCACATAGTCACAGGGTTATACGGCTGAGAATGTCCCCAGTCCAACCTCTTGCCCAAAACAGAAGGAACTCGAGGTCACACCAGGGAGTGTTGTATTTTTTCCAGTTGGCTCTTGCAAATCTCCAAGAGAGAGCACAGATTCTCCTGGCAACCTGTTCCACCTGTTCAGCTCTCAGCTGTTGTGTTTATATCCAGTTTCTCCTTATATGCTGCTTGTTTCAGTGTGTGCCTGTTGCCCAAATTCTCCCACCACACACCACAAAGAGCCTGGTTCCTGTTGGCCCAAGTTGCCCCTGCCCTTCAGCATACTGACTGATGCCTCCAGCTTGCTGCCATCTGCAAGCTGGATTGAGGTATGGTTTTTCACTTCCTCCACACTTCTCACAGCAACATTAAAAAGGACAGATCTCAAAATGCTTGTAATTGTCCTTCACATACAGTACAACCCATTAACCTCCCCTCTCAGAGAATAATGATCCAGTGCTGAAGAATATCACCCCATTCTGACATATTCTGACCTAGGTGGTTCTGAAAACCAGGTTACTGCCTTAAAAAAATAATTCTGGTTGTAATCTGAATAGGGAAAAAATTCTTGATCTATTCTTGTCCTGGAAACATTTTAAAAGGAAGTCTTTTAAGCAGTGTTCTTGCTAGCAGGATGTGTCTCTGGCCAGCATATACAGAGACGGTCTGTGTTATAAATGATTTTACAGAACAGCGCTGTTGAGCTGAGAAACTTGATCTGGCATTCTGGTAGCTAGATCCTTCCAGCACAAGTATGAAAATGGCTAAAATTGTCAGCATCAAAATGTATAAAGCATCACCAGCAAGTTCTTGTAGGATACATGCTCCAGCCATTTGCCCAAGGAAAATAAACCATTCTAACATGTAATATAAATGTTTTATACCAAAGTAACTACTGCAATTTTTGCTAACATTCACTCTGGTCCCTGAAAGTTCCGTAGCATTTAAACCTACAAGATTTGATTTTTCAGCCAAGTTCAATCAATTCTGCAGCAAAAAATTTCTATTTCATAAGAATTAATGCTGCAGAAGAATATAATTATAGAAAAATAGGCTTGTATAGACTGTTACTTCTCAAAAACCACAGTTTTCCCCTTTGTCTGTAATTTTTCTCAAAGTTCTCTGGTGGAAGTCCATAGTGACCTCTATGTATAGAAAAATTGGTCTTACTGATTTCCATAAGACAAAAATATGTAGTAGGATGTTGAAAAGATCGGCACAATACATGACTACTTAAAACAGTTTTTCTTAGGACATAATTTCCTAAGTGAAAAAAAATCCAGCTTTCTTCACTTTTTTTCCCTAGGTGAAAAAAAGCGTGTTTTCTTTGATTAGATTTATTTATATGTAGTCCTGTAGAGAAATAAATGAAGATGATTGGTTTACTGTGAAAATGACAGATTAGTGCTATAAAATAACTGATATCTAGATTGCTTTTTATATTGTCTTTGCAAGGAAATATCAACATAAAAAAAAAAGAGTAATCTTCAGAATCTACTGACTGGATTACATCTCTGTTGCCCATAAAGGTTGCTTAAACAGCTTCAGCTCTGAAATTCAAATATGTATCGCCTTTTCAGAAACTGAAGTGGATCCCAAACATTGACACAAGGCTGGTAAATGTCTAATGTTGCAAAACTCGTATTTTTCCATGAAATTTTTATTTATCTGATTGGGGTAGCTAGGAGTCACTCATATCAACAGGGAAGAAGCAAGTGGTTTTGGTATAGTGATAACAAAGAAATATTTAACTCAACAAAATAAATTACAGGTTTAGAAAAAAAAATAAGGGTTCTTATCTTTTATTTATATTTCATATCATTTTTAGGGCATCCAGGCAGCCATATATTGGGAAACACTTTAGGTAGCTGTGTTGGTTTTGGCCATCTAAGTAGCTTACAAAATGAGTTTCTGTTTATCAGAAAACAGTTTTAGCAAACATTTTCATAGTGAATACATAAATAAATACTTTATAAATTAAAATAAATCTATAGGTATTTGTAAAAGAAGAATATTATGCTTAAGCAGCTGACTACTTTATCTTAAAAAATATAATATTTGACATTATTAAAAGCATGCATGGACCCACTCTGCAGTGGTGATGAAGGGATTATTTCACAAAGCCAGTAAACATCAGATAAAAAAAGAGTTCCTCTGCAATGAACAATCCCATAAAATGTCATCTCCTAATATTTTGTTAACATTTCATATTATTTTGATGAAAAAGGATGTTTACCTGTCAGTCTTTTGGTCTTATAGTATTTCCTAAATTCACACACTCTTTCCATTTGGATAAAACATTTTGGGCTGTTATTGTGTCTTGCAGAAAGAAATAAACACCCAGCATTAAACTAACAAAAAGGGTTTCCAAAATATGATGTCTTTCACAGTATCTGAAAACTCTGTTGCACAGTGGAGGAAGTATTGGATCCATGTCTGGCTGGATTATTTCAGCTTTAATAATCAAATAGTTTTTTCAAACTATTTTTAGTCTCTTTTTGTCCTTTTCTCAATTCATGACATGGATGTTTTTGCTTCCTTTCTCAGTATTTAAAATCACTTTGGTTTGCATGGAAGTCTGATATTTATTGTGATATGACACTAATGATCTCCAGCTTTTTAGTATGCAATGATTTTATTCTTCTTCTTCTTTTTAGAAGACCAGGGGCATAATAAATGTCAGCTTAAGGAAGAGGATTTATTTTTCAGTTTCTAATGTCTGTCACTGTAATTCTGCTAAAACACAGAAAGAGTGAAAGTTTATTCTGGCTAAAATTGGAAAAGATTGTTTATGGCACTGTGGCAAGTTTATTTTCCCTCACAGAATTCCGAAGATATTTGTATATCTTTTGATATACATTTATGTATATCATATTATATATAATGTATAGCATTATTTATGTTAAAATGTATGGCATTATTTATATTATTATATAATTATATATACTGTACAATTATACAATTAATAATTATATATTACTATTCTATATAATTATATCACACACATAATCACATGTACATTATATTGTATATTATATATTAATATTATGTATAGTATAATGTGTATATAATTATGTATATCTATAATATAGGTATACTTGTATATAATATATACTATAATTATACATGTATATAATGTATAACATTGATGAATGCTTATATCTATTGATACCTGTATTTGCTGTAATTGCTCTAAAACAGACAGGGGAATAAAAATGTCTGAAGAAAAACTAATGGGAAATGAAAAGGGAAAGAGAAGAATGAGATACCAACAAAAATGAAAGCTGTGTTATTTACTTCCAAAATTTTATTTTTTTCAAAACACTTGAAGAAAATCTGGTCTAGCTGATAACTAATGTGCAATAGTTGATCTATTCAGCTGCTCTTGAGACCTTACTAAAGTGGGAAGACTGTTGCCAATCCTCATATGAGGATACTCATGAACAAACCAGGTCATACCAAGGAGAGATGACCTAACTTTGATTCCCTGTAATTTCAGAGAACACCATGGCACCAGAGCTCATTGTCCTCATCCAGGCTTTCAGTGCCTGATGGTGTGGGGTCATCCATGACTCCCTTTGTCATGGCTGAAGAAAGACTGTGACCTCCAGAGGGTAATTGAGGTCTCTATAGTGAGATTGCTCTCACTACTGATTATGGAAGTCAACTGTACTCCTAACTGAGCCATACGATGGTTTCTGTATGTAATAAAACAGAAGTGAAGCCTGTATTATCAATGTTGAACAAAAGAGACTCCTGTAGATTGGAAAGGGAAACTACCACAGGAAAAAACAAAGAAAGAAAGAAAGAGAGAGAGAAAAGAAGGAAAGAGAGAAAAGAAGGAGAGGAAGAAGGAAAGAAGGTGAGTAAAAATTAAAATATGCTTGATCTTTAGGAAGGGTGAATGTAGAGATGAGAACTATTATGTCTTTTGCTGCCCACCATCAAGGGGTCTGAAGGAAAGAAACCATGCTATAAGTCCGATAGCAAGTTGGGCTGAGCACTGCATTGCTCTTCACACCTGAAACACCTGTGTCACAGAGAAGGTGAGTCTCAGTATCTATTACTTTTCTGCTGTAGCCTACCCTATATAAAACTCTTTTCTATACTGGTTAATAAATAAGTTGAATATACCAATGGGGCTATTTAGTACTGGTTTTTATTTATTGAAATCTTGACTTTATGTCCTTAGAACTCAATGAAAAATTGCTCATTGACAAGACAGAGCAAGATCAAATGCTTGCAATATTCTTTTTTCCATCATCTTAAAAGGAAACTGATCTGTTTTATACAATATCTAGTTTTCAGTGTTATCTAGAGCTTATTTTGTTCCTGTTGTAGAAATAATGCCAGATCCATATCATTGATATATTTAAAAGACTGCAGTTCCTCCCACTGAAGAACAGTTGAAAGGTGAGATGACTCTCCAAAGAGACAATAAAATTTTTAGGTCTCTTCAAATGCTATTATTACAATTATTCTACTAATACCCTATATAAAAGTTTTACCCAAGCAACTAGGCTGGTCATTATGATAAAGGTTTACCACTCCAGAGCTGATTTATTGAGTGATATAATTTTTGCCTGCCCGCCAGCTGATGTTCAGTAACTTAACAGTAAAGACACCATTATAACAGGCAGCTATATATTGAGCAGATAAGATAAATTGGTTATTAATATATTACTCTTCTTTAAAAAAGGCATTTGTCTTCTTTAGGACAATTTATAATTTTTATTTACTGAACAGAACCATTTACTTTGTCACTCCTCTTATGAAAGGCTGTACTTTGCATTTACTTTCCATAAAGTAAACTCATATTCTGTTTAAACAGAAACTTGGCAACATATACAATTTCAGTAGGACAGATTAACCAACCTGCTTAGGAGAATACCTTGCAAAATCAAAACAGACTGAAAAATATCAAGTTCAAATATATCTCCTGGTAGAGAATGATATCTCTATAGAAAACACTGCCAATTTATTCACAGTGTTGTCATGAAATAAGATTTCTTAGCTCTAGAAAAAAAATAGCCCAACAGCAAGGATTGTAAGTCTTCCAGTAAGTAGAAACTATGTTTTCATTCAGGGGGTTTTGCATCCTTCTGCATAAACACTCTTACACCTCTGACACTATAAAATATTGTATAGGAAGATAAAAAATGCGTGAACAGGAAAACACATCTTTTCAATGTGCAGAAGGAATCTTCCCAGGAGAAGTCATTGGATAGCTGTAATTCAATCTATGGAGAATGCTGATGTATGAGGAAGTATGTTATCAACTTCCTCAGTAAGAGATTAAATCACTGGATCTACTCTACCCAGCAACTGCAAAATTATGTTAGCTTTGAAAAGCTTTACAGTTTCAGAAAACATGAGGTTCTTTCAGTTTTGTTGAATGTACCCGTGTTCCTGTATGACAACATAGAATAAACATAACAAATTGAACTAAATTAAATTACTGCTTAACTCTGGGAACTCCAATATTTGAAATGAAGTTTTTTTATGTGGAGCCTCATTAATGATTACATCTAGGGGTGGACACTTCTTAATGAAATATTATTAAGTTCTTTTATATTTTTACTGTGTGGAAAATAAATGCATAAAGCAGTATTACTATACCAGTTGTCATGATGATTTTTGGCACAGAATAGGAAAATAATGTTGTGGTAGATTATACCTTTTATAAAAATGATTGGGAAAGAAACACTAACTTTCAGACAAGCCTGCAGTTCAAGGAGCAAATTTCAGTACTAAATACAGCTTCAGCATTAATAGCCTAAAAAAAATAAAATAATAATAACCCCTACTGTTCTAATTAATTTTATTATATGAGAAAAAAAGTTCTCGGCATCCTTAGTGCAAGGAACAGATGCTTTAAAGCCATGAAATAATACCTTTGAAGTAGCTAGTTAGAGAAATCAATATGTATAATGAAACAAATATATGCATTAAGTCTGTGATTTTAATGTCTAGACTGACAAAAATTTTTTATAGATCTGCTCTGAATTTCAGAGCTGAGACACTAGTGATGGAAAATAATTTTCATCTGGGAGAGTGAATGGGGTCTGAATGTCCTCATCCTTTACTGAGTGCTTGAGCAAATTTATTCAGACTTATGATGATTAGTTTGTTTTGTCTTTATAGTCAGCATTTGTTGATATGGGAGGAGTATGTTACATTATGAGAAAGCTTTGTAGAAGGTCCAAGAATTTTCATGGATCTGGTATTGAAAGCCTTTTCTGTGTGGGTCACAGAGGTGTTAGCAAATCTCCCACATGGCATGTACTGGTCCACACTGTTTGTTGCTGATGTGAATTGCAGAGTTTGAGTCTGTCTGAATGCAAAGAAGGATTTGGAAAAACCAGCATTTATCAGGATCCTATACCTATGTATACTGTAATTAAGTCTTTGAAAGTGAGGGCATGTGAGGGTGTGATAATTACCCATTTAAGTAAGGAAGGGGACAGCAGAACCTCAAAACCTAAAAAGACTAAATTGAAAACTGACAGATGCAGAAAATAATGGGGACCTGTAGGCAGAATTTTTCTCCTAACAGAATCACCTGCCTATATTGGGATTTGTGTCAAATTCACTGAACTTTGAATACATCTTGGGAAATGAAATTAAAAAAATCAATGCTCCCTTTCTTTGCAACTTTTTGTTTAAAACAGATTTCTGCAATTGCATAATTCCTCCCCACCCTCAGACTTCCACTTGGGATTATCTGATGCACAGCTATAGTCACTCATTTCCATTTAAGAAAGATTTTGCTGGATGTGTTCTGATTTAACAAAGAAATATTTCCACTCCTTTCTTGAATCAGCAGCTGTTGCCATCCCTGACAGCTGGCTTAGTCAGGCTGAAGCACCAGCGTGTGTTTGTTGGATGATACTTCATTTGCTAAATCATTCGAATAGTCATATTGATGAGTAATACCTCATATGCAATCCAAAAAATTCAGCAAACAGTCAGTGGCAGTGCAAGCCATGAGCATGGTCCACCAAAGCCAATTACAGGAAACGTGAGATGCTGGCTCTGAGCAGCCCTGAGGAGCTGAGATAGGGAGCAGGAAGGGCAACAAAGCCAAGGATCTGTATATGAAATTGCTTAAAATTCAATGCCAAAGCAATGCTTAATTTACAACAGAACTTCAATTTTTTTTTCTTTCTTCTTCTTCTTCTTCTTCTTCTTCTTCTTCTTCTTCTTCTTCTTCCTCCTCCCCACCTTCCTTACAGAAAATTCTTTTATTCTGAAATTTTCTATAGTTCTGCTTCAGTGAAAAGAAATATTCAGGGTTCACAAAACCAGGTGCTGAGGCAGCTATGGAAAACACAAGCAATATCATTCTACAGAAACCTGTAGATAGGGTCTGGAGGAAAAATGACTCTTTAGCTGGACAGAAGACATCATTTTATTTATATACAATGTCTTTGATACTTCTCCCACTATTCTTCTATGCAACTGCCAAACAGTTCATATAAGCCACCTGAAGAGCTCACAAGCACTCATTAGGTTCACATGTGATCAAAAAGCCTTGCTTTAGCTCTAAAATCTTGGACAACAAGCTGAATGTGTCCCCTGTCCCTAAATGTTTTTTCTTAGCCTGGCTTCCTAAGGAATAGAAGGCACACTGCCCTCACTCTCTGAGATAGATCCAGTGCCTCTCACTTTAGAGGACATTGGCTGAGATACGTTATTCTCCTAAATTTCACGAAGACATTAGAACATACAGTACAAGCTTTATTAGATGCAATAAAGTCTGTCCATGTGAAAGCTGTGTGAATACAGATGTGTGGAGCCTCACACCTTACTGTAGAAGTATCAAAGGACAAGACATAAAAAAAGAGGCTTCCTCAGTTTTTATGCTCAGGAAATCTGGAGGTTAGCTGAAGTAGAAGAACTCTGGACACAGCCAGCAGAATTAAGTATTGAATATAAAACCCCAAACCCCCAAAATAGGGATTTTCAAGAGTTCAATAAAATTTAAAAAATTCTTTCAGCTGCAATTAAGAGCATTTAAGCCAGTGTGAAATGCTTCTGAGCCCCTAACCCAGACTGCTTTGCCCAGCTAAAGTTGTCTGTTGCAGCTCTTGGAAGTGAATGAAGTTCTTTTCTGTAGCTATCTCCACCCACCTTAGTCATGCAGTATGAGTAAAGACACCTGTAGCTGAATGTAAATAAGGCTGTCTGATAAGGCTATGTGTGACAGGAATTTTTAAACACTGGAATGGTGGCCTCACAACGTCACGCTGCAGAGCTGGACTCCTGTGTTCACAGCCGCAGTTCTACTGTGCTATAAGACCTTCTGGGTCATGACAGGTAGCACACTTGACAAAATATTTCTGACCAGCATCTCCAGCTTGGCAGTGTGCAGCAGGTAGAATTCAACCATCTTTCCTCAGGCACTGCTCTACTTCGAGCAGCAGAAATGAGACATAAATTGTTAGTCACATTTCAATGCATTTCAGGCAGAGCTTGCATTTTCAGGGTTAACAGCTTTCAGATGAAAACAGTCACATTGCTGGGAAAGGCCACACAGTGTGTACCCGTCAGATCAACCAGTAGTTCTGGAAAATCACTCTGCCTCCCTCTAAGTTTATGAAGTACAGGCACACAAAGCAATCTCTTCCCTATTCTTCCTGGGCAAGCATGTCCAGTCTCAGATTTAATCAAAGTGTTAATCCTAGAAGAGTTACACAGTAAGATATTGTATTCAGCTTTGAACATGAAACTACTAAGTGCCACAAATACCCCTTACCAGTAATATGTTCCCTGGGGATCCTCAAAGAAGCACAGACTGTGGAATGAATGGGCTGCTTATTGCCTTCGGTCACACCTGTGCAAGCCCTGCTAATTCAGATAACAGCACCTTAACCCAGGGGCACCAGCAGTGAGAGTGGATGGAAAATATTAATGAGATTGATAATACTACAAATATTTAAAGAAAAAGAACTCTTGTTTGGAGTGCTCAATTATTTTGAGCTCTTTTGGCTTCCTTTTGACAGATCCTGGCAGATGCTGGTCATAATAATAATTGCTTTAAAAAAATAAATCAGTGGTTGTTAATGGTAACAGAATTATTATTTATAAATGAGATTTATACAAAAGCAAAGAAATGTTAAGGCTGAAAAAACTCTAAGGTTCACCAAGTCCAAGATCTGACCCAGCACCATGTTCACCTCTAAGCCGTGTTACCAAAACACATCTTTTGAACACTTTGAGGGATGGTAATTCCACTACTGTCCTGGGCAGCGTGTTGCAATGTCTGACCACCTTTCACTGTAGAATTTTTTCCTAGTGTGCAAGACCCAGTTACCTCTATAGTGTGAAAAAATAGCCATGCCCAAATTCACCTTAAGATGAAGGGAAAATATCCTTTGATGAAATAGATACCAAATCCTACACCCCATTCTGAGTTTGTCCCATTGTAATTTATAGTGCTGGCTATACATAATGTCCTTAGGTCATCTCTACTGACTTCTCACTGGTAAGACTTCATCTGTTCACATATGGACTGCTTGTTCTGAGATGTCTTGAGGTAATACCTAACCTTCTTATGGCTCTGGATCTGTGTATGAAATGGTTTCTACTGACTAACAGCACGATGGAAGGAACAGTGTCCATCCTCTAAATAGGGGGTTTTAGGGTCCATTAATTCTGCTTAAGCCATCCAGGAGATTTTTTGCTGAGAACAATTAGCCAGATAACTATCCACTGTCATATTCCCTCTAATATATTTATTTTCCCTAGAAAGACTAAGACTAGAAAAATTAGAAACATTCTTTCCTAGAAACCTAAGACTAAAAAACAACAAAATTGAGCATCAGACAAAACAGGGAGCAATGCCATGGCCATCATGGACGAAATCTGATATGATGAGGGAAACTCTTCTAGGCTTCAAAACATGCTGTAACTGGAAATAGGAAGTAAGAGGTTTTGGTCACATTTTACTTCTCTTCTGGGATATAACTCCATATTCCAATTTTGAAAACCATTACTTGTTTCTTACTCATTGTACAATAGTAGAGTGTAGTCTATTGATATCCCAATCTGCAACCAAAGCGTAGGTTACAGACACATTTTTAATATTTTCTTTCTTTTAATTTCTTAATAGAGCTTCCATCCTTTAAATAATTTTGTTGTTGTTGTTGTGTTTTAATGTGAACTATCAAATATTCTATCTGACCTTCTCTATCTCCCTGTACCACTGTCCTTATTCGCAGAGGTAAATTTTCAAGAATCACTGAAGCAATATCTCTGCTAGTCAATAACACAGAGTCAAGACCATCTTGGATGGGGCTTCGGCCAGCCTGGTCTAGTGGAACGTGTCCTTGACCATGGCAGGGAACCTGATGATCTTTAAGGTCCCTTGCAACCCATTCTGTATTTCAGTGAGATCTTGGTCACAGGCTGGAGCACTGGTTTGCAATCATCCATGCTGCTTACCAGGTCCCTTGGGTGCTCTGGCTCCTGGCACTGAGCAGTGCAGCTGGGCAGAGGCAAGCAGTGCTGTGCTACTTGCCCCAGGGCCAGAGATTTGTTCATTGGTCTATTTTATGTAGTAGTGTAGTTGCAGCCTAGGATTATATCCTTCATTTTTGTCTTTTGATTTACATGAAATGTTTATCATTTGTATATGAAAAACAGAGTGTAAATAGGGGCTTTCTGGTCTTCTCAACCACTATGATTATTTTGTCAAGTTAATGAAATTTTCCATTTGCATACCTATGTATTTTGAATATTTTGGATTCCTAGGAACAGTATGAAGAAACAAAGAGACAAAGAAAAATTCTTAAACTGTAGCGTTTAACTCCAGATTTCATTGTGTGTATAACATTTATAACCTGCTAATTACCATAGCATTGATTATGTAGTCCACATCCCTTTCATAGCAAAACACTGCCCAAAGTCCAAATTTCTGTGTAATGCTATTTTCATTAAAATAAAATTCTCAAAATGACTGTTTTGTAGAATCCTACCTACCTGAAATTTCAAGTATGTCATATGTTATTTTGAATGTTAGAAATAATCATTTTGATTTTGCATTTTAGAACATTCTCTATAATTCATACACATATATTCATATGCAAAAGTAATAAAATAATAAGAAAATGAAGTAAAATATAAGTTTTCATTCAAATGCAGAGTTGGAGTAATTTTGAGTTGTGAGATTTTCTCATGAGATAGACTGGCTCAGATTACACCAGCCATTCTAGGAATTTTAGAATCAGAGGGGGAAATTTTGAAATTACCATGTTAGGGGGAAATTGCATAGCAACTTTTCCAACTTGGATTGTATTACCAAAATAAAAAATAAAAAGTAAAATATAATAATAACTAAAAAACCAAACCGAAACAACAACAAAAACCACAAAAAACCACCAAACTTAATTTTCAGGGCTCTAGCCAATCAATCAATTTCTTACAGCTGTAGCCAAGTGTGGTTACTGATGGACATTTTCTGTTCTTTTCACCAAGAAATGAGGAAACCAGAGCTAGTGACTACTTTAGAAAGTGTGATCCGTATCATTAAGAAGGCATCAGTATTTATGTCATTGTACTGCTGAGTGTCTCCTCCTTAACTTCCAGAGGTGTCAAGCTCATCTCCCATACTGTCAAATCAAACCCCACTGACTGGTTACTGTGCCAGATATTAGCAACTTAATTATACCAACTAAACTTAGTACGTGCCTAGGGAAATACACACTTTCAGACCTTGACATATGCTCCACAGAAAACAATAAATGATGCCAAACACATGCTTTCTATTTGTCAGCAATAAAAGAAGTGCTTGTTGCAATCCAGACATCAAGTGACAGTGCCAAAACCCCCTTCAGCAATATGTATACATTCTCCAAACACTTTAAAACTCCAGTAGCAAACATGCCCAGTGTCACACCAGTGTGCAGTTAACTAATTAGGTGATGCTTCAATATTCTTTCTATATAAATATTTCTTGTCTGGCTTTCTTTGTTTCTTTTGAAAGAAAAGAGCTGGGGTTTAAAAAATGCTATCAGTATTTCCTTTAGCACTCTGTTAAAAATTAATAAGCCAATTGACCTTGGTAAATTTAAATTTGGGATGATGTTGGCCCACCAAGGAGAGTGAAAAATATTTGCAGTAAATCTTAGGAAACACACACACATACCTGATTCACTTACATTTCTGTTTCCTGTTTGGTCAATGATTATTGAAAGGTTCCTTGCAATTTGCAGAAAAAAACCCCAATGGTTAAATCAAGTTCTAAACAGACCTGAGAAAAATAATTTTTTCAGCCTGTTTCAGGTGAAGCTAATTTGAGATATGGGATTCAAGAATTATGTACTTATTCAAGGAGAATCAAAAGCTCCACACCAACAGTATTAAAAAGAAAAGAAAATGGGCTGCAAGCTAAACGATTTTTTCCTACTCCATTGTATTTAAAAATCTTTTAATTAAACCAAAAATATGTAAATAAATCATATCCACAAGTACCAAAGAAAAGGCTAGTGAAGCAAAGAGTGTTGAAGTGTCATCAGAATATGCAGAATATATAAGAAAAGATTCCTTTCCTTTATGATACCTGTATTAAAGGACATAACTCTGTGGCAGGAGTTACGCCACACTTACCTCAGTAACTTTGAAAACAGAAACCCCAAGAAATCTTGATCTGCAGCCATTCCCAGTGCCTTCCAACCCAGCTAATTCCTGATTCTCATTTCTGGGAAATCATGTCATTCTAACTGGCTAAATCAGTCATTGGGAAAGACAGGAATAAATACTAATTAAACACTGTTGCAACAATGAACTGTAGGACCCTCTTCTCATTACAACTATTATAATCCATTAATTAGTGAAGGTGACATTTACTTAATATTACACAATGACATTTTTTACCCTCTAGCTATGCACTGTCCTGTGTGTTATCGACTTTTCTGTGAAATGTTCTATTGACTGCATGTCCAAAGTCTAAACACGAGCAAAATTTTTCCAGCTTAGCAGCACAAAATAAGATTATGAACATGAGCCCAGTCTCTAGGATGGGAAGAAGAACCTTTCTGCCTGCATTTAATAAAATAGTTTAGGAATTAAGAGATAACATATTAGTCCCATCTCTTTCTAAAGAAATAGTGCACATCCTTTTTCCTGTGGTAAGAGATAAAACAGAGAAACTGCAGTTTTCTCCTCCAGTTCTGTAGCCAGGCTCTCCACCTATAAGAAACTAAGTGCATGCACACCAACATCATGAGAAATCAATGCAGTCTCTCTCTTGAATTTGCATCCTTTGAGCTGAGTGGATTATGATGGACTACTCTGTTATGCTAGCTTTCATAAAATGATGTTTCACATAAGGTGCCATATATGTGAAGAAAGTAAATGAGTCATGCCTATTCTCCCCACTAGTGGCAAACATGTCTGAAAGAATTTGTCTCAGACCTCTAGTCTGAGCCTGGAAAAGCACACATTGGTGAGGCCTGGTGTGAAACAGAGTTCTGAGTCACAAAGATCAATTTCTTACTAGCAAGACAATCCAACTTTAAACATATGGGATGGGAGCAGCTCTGGTTTTCTCCTGGGCTTATCAGCTTATGTTTTATTCAAGACTTGAAACTGTCACAAGCATAAAGATACAAGGAATTTGATGAACAGCATCAGAGCAGAAGAAAGGGGCAGTGGGTTGGGTTTGATTCATGGAAATTAGATGAAAGAGAGGGAGAAAGTAGCAGAAGTAGAATTGACTGTAAGATATCTAGAAACTCTTTCTTTAGAGGAAATATGATGTTCTTCATTTCTTTGTATCTGGTAAATACAAATATGAGTACAGTTGACTTGTTCTTGCTGATTTGGAAAACAACCAAACTTATTATGATCCTCAATTAGGAGAACATATGGAAATATTAGGAAACATTAACAGGTGGCAGAAAAGCCTAAACTGAAAATGCTTAACCAAGGATCAAAATGAGAACTGGAGTCTACCTTGGGGAACTGAAGTTTTATTGAACTTGGAATTCCTTGAAAGCCTTGCAGAAAATGAGGTATTTATCATGCAACGCGGTGACTACAGCTGGAGATCAGTTCTGAAAATACTTAATATGTTCAATTCCCATTGACATAAATGAAAATATAAATCAGGTTCTGACTAACCTATTTCATTTAAATCCATTCTTTGACCACATTACAGTTGCTTCAAAGTCCAAAGCATGCCAAAAATTAATTTTTCAATGCTGACTCTGTACAGTAACTGCATTTTGTTGAACTTTATCATGTACATAAATACATCTACTCATAAAATAGGTATCTAGAAAAACCCACATGTACAGGATATCTTATGAGCTGTTCTACAAAATGAGTGGTACATGATGCTTAATTTGTTCTGCTTTTCTCTTACATCAATGTAGTACAATTTGTGGAAAAAGAATTTTGTTCTGGGTTAAATACATATATGTATATGTATATGTATATGTATATGTATATGTATATGTATATGTATATGTATATGTATATGTATATGTATATGTATATGTATATGTATATGTATATGTATATGTATATGTATATGTATATGCTGCTGATTGATGTATTTTGATAGAGCCACAAATGCCATTTTTCAGAATAAGCAACAAACCTCCTTTCTCTGATAGTCAAAAAAATAAAAAAGTGTTAGTGGCTAACTGTGTCATTTTAGTAGTGTGAAATAAGGCTGATGTTTACATAAACAAATCAGTTTTGGTATGCAAAGCCAGCTAAACATGCTGATACATGTCTGCATAGATAGCCACCTATAATTAAGTGCATGCTTTTAAGCCAACTTCCTAACAGGGATCTGCAATTAGAGCTGGCAGTAGTTTTGATAAAGTGACATCACATTTCTGTTCTGAGAATTCTGTCAGTTTGGCACTGTAATGTCTTTCAACTCCAGTATAATAAATTTTTTACATTCTATGCTCATATTGTATTAGTACAGTGGGTCCTGATCCTATGAACTTTATTAACACATAGAGATCTAGTGAGAAACTTAAGTTTACTTAAAGGTATAAGGGTATACCTAATAAGGGTAGCTTTCTCTCACATTGCTTATGTGAGAGAAAGAACTGCAAAACTAGATCCAGTCAGGGCTTGTCTGCACTGCTTAAGCTGAGAGTGTGCATAATTCACATCAAATGATTTGAACTAATTGAACAAATAAAGAAATCTGTATTTAGTATGAGCTCTTCTGAAGGTTTTAACTCTAAACTGATATCCTAGTTTAATGTCCAAGTGCACGTACTTAGTTATCACTATTATTTTAAATATTTTAAATATTCATTAACTTCTAATAACCAATAAGACCATATGATTTAAATGGAAGTGTTTTTTCTCTCTCTTTCCGTCTTTATGCTAATTTTGCCTAAAGACAGCCCAACTTCAGTGTGGTCACCTTTATTGTTGCTAAACAGATATCTTAGTTATAGATGAAGAAGGGTCATTCAAGGTTACCCAGGCAAGATCATAATAGCATACCCTGAACTGTGTCAATATTAGCCTGGAACATTTCCTTCTTACTTATCAAAATAAAGCAGGATATAAAGGGTGTGTTTTTCCTATACTCACAGCTTTCAGAGTGATCATTATTACAGATTTCTTTGCAAAAATTTATGAATATGAATGATTAGGTTTTCAGAAGTACAATTGTATCACTATACCTTGCAGCCATCTAAAACTGACTTTGAACATTACTTAGATGTGTTGTAAATATTTATTATGGTTTCTACTGCCTGAGAAAATCTTTATGAAATATCACCTTCCTTATAGAGGATATAAACTTTTTTGTTTCTAAGAGTTCATTGCTCTGTTTATTCTTTCACTTTTAAATGAGTTTTAT
>VWYI01015609.1:0-15292 GCA_013399455.1 Anthoscopus minutus
GCCCGGTTCCAACTGAACCTGCCACATTTAGTGAAGGACTTGTCAGTCTGGGTTAATTATTCTATGATCTATGATTCTCTTCCTGACATTTGGATAACTCAAATGCCGTGTGGAACAAGCTGTGTGTCTCCTATATAGTCCCTTAGAAATTATGACTGTTTAGATGTGTTTCTGTAATGTTTAGAACCCATGACAGGTTATGAAAAGTAGAATTTACCCAGATATCCTGCCTTCAAATTAGTTGGAGGGAATATATTGTTCCCAGTTTCCCTTCTTCACCACTGACATAATTTGTGTCCAAATTACTGCATTAGTACACAGCAGAATCAAAGGTCCTGCATTTCTATAAAGCATATATTAGAACAAAAATATTTCTTCATGCTTAGTGATCCCTCTTTTCTGGAGATAAATTAAGATAATCTTTTGTACACCAATGCCATGTTCCTATGGAAATACAGTGAAATGTACTAGCACTTCACCATTAATAAATGTTATGATTAATAAATTGCATCAGGTGAAGCAAGAAGCGCTTGATTTTTGAATCTTTTATGGATTTGGTTCCCTTCAACAGAAACTTTTCTTGAAATTTACCAGTTTCATTAAGCTTGTGCTACAGAAAATAGAAAATATGTTTAATAGATGAAGGGTCAGTACTTGAATGAGAATTTACCAGTAAAATAAAATAAAAACTTTAAACATTATAATATAGATCCATCATAAAAACACAGTAAAGGGTAGATTTTTTTCTTTTTCCCCCTTTGGTGCTAGTTCCATGTTAGTAATCATTCGTAGGGTAATCACACAAAAACACACAACTCTTCCTTTAGAAGATCAGATCCTTTATGAAGGCAGGAAAGCCAAAGCTCTGTCTGATCCTCTTCTCTGCATGCCTCCTAGTTTTGCCAAGGAAGCAGTAGAGAGTAACTGTTGACTCCAAGTCAGCAAGAGTAGGAAGTCTAATTAGTCTGCAAAGGGATGGCCATTCCTTTGTAGTTTGACACTGGATATACTTCAACACATTTGTACACTCCCATTTTTTAAAAAAGGGGCTTTGTAAAACTCTGGCATGCTTACATCCTGTTTCTTTTGCAATGCATCATACTGTGGCCAGAAGTGCTGCTATTGTATATTCATCAGAACAGCTTCCAAGATTAAATTAATACATACTTAAATCTTATTTTGTTTTCAAAACAGAACTCCAGTTTGAAAGAAATTAGGCTAAACTAAAGACAAAAACAAACAAACCAAAAATCCCAAAACATAAAAGCAGCACACCTGTTGAATAGATAAATCCTCTATTCAGAAAGCAGGCTGCAGTTATGTAGGGTAATAACAGCCAGAGCTATGCAAAGCTCAGGGAAGCTGCTTGATGCAATGGCTTGCTTTCAACCCCCTCCTTGTTAATGGAGTTTGTAACCTCAGGTTCTGCTACCCAAGAATATTCTAAAACCAAGCAAAAGTCAATCAAAATGGAATCTGCACTGCAAAATACTAATTCTTGCCCTTTCCCCCTAAACTCTCTTAAATGAGTCTTGGTTCACTCGATTGTGAAATCTAGTCAAGTTTCACATCCCAAACTGTAATTAGAGAAAATAAACAATGATGTGTCCTGTTGAGAAATAATATTCTCAAAATTATAGTGGAATAAACTACTGAAAAAATAGTATTGGAATGTGGAATAAGGCTATATTAAAAAAAAACAAAACAAACATATGCATTGATGCAATGTTTATGCAGTTTATGAATTGCCTGTTTTGTATAAGATACTCAAGAATAATACAATAAAGAATAAAAAAGAAAAATCACCTTTGGTTAATCTGCTGACTCTTAATCACTCCAGCAAGAGCTAGGCTGCTTTGAACTAGAATGCCAACCTGACACAAAAAATGAGAAGTTGTGGAGACCTGTATCCAAAGAAAATCAAAGGAAATTCTGAAGCATGCCAATGTCATGGCACAAGCAGAGCACTGCACTCTCCACAAGTGCCCAAATAGGGTTATGTCAACCCCTATCAATTACAGCTTCCCAAGCAAACCTTAGAAATGGCAAGTACAGGTACAAATCTGACAGAGAAAAACCTTTTAATATATCCACAGTTCTTTTTATACCATGTGCTCCACAGATACTGGACCCTGGTATTGTAAAGGAATTGGACAAAATCATGGCAATCATTGATGACATTTGGTCTTTCTAGACTTTGAACCTGTCTTAAAAGATTTGGAAGCACACTTTTATAGCTAAAATCATCACAACAAATTAAGTCTTGAAATTCTGAACTGATATTTAAGAGTATGTTTTTGCTTTAATCATCTTTGTTTCCCCTTAAGCAAATCTGGATATAAATTCTCCAGCATCCTCAAATCATATCCCTTCCTGTAGCAGTTACAGGGGTTCAAAGAAATCATGCTTGCAGCACACATTTCTATGAGTATGCTCCACCTCAAGAGAAAAAAGCAAGTTATTCAGCAGCCAACTCACACAATTGTTACAACACAATGTTAGTAAAAAACCCCCCGCTGATGAGTCTAAAGTATCTGCCAGTCCTGTTGCCACATTATAGGGGTGGGATTTGGTTGCTTTCAAATTGTTTATATGACTTGTTCATGACACCTGACAACCAACATGCTGGCTGCATGCATGGAACAGTAATTGAAAGCAGCCAGATAATGGTAAACAGAATAGGAAAAATAATTTTTATTCCACATAAGTACTCCTATAGCATAATCTTCTCTGTAGAGAATTCCACATATTTACTGCAAGTCCTAATTTTGTCCCCATGAAGCGCTAATGTCATCATTTAAGTCAAAGATCCCTATGGCTCTAGATCTCTCCTCTCATACGCAGAAACACCTAGATACTAAATCAGATATGATAGAATCAAACATTACTAAGACAGAGACCAATTATTCTTACATTGAACTTTATTAGTTTTCTTTTCATGAAGAATTGGACCAAATAATTTTCTTTTCTCCCTGCCTATTTTGATGCCACTAATCATAATCTGTGGTGCCAGGGAAGGGAATCATTGAAGAAATACTTATTTGCATTTAATAGCTGAATGCTTGCAACATATTCCAGTGTAATCATTGGCTTGTTTGTGACTGTTGTAACACAGGTTATGAACCTACATTTGGTGACAAGTGTGGCATTTAACGAAATGGTAAATAGACATGGATGTACTGTTTGAATAGCAGTATGAGTTCTAATGTTTATGAGGCAAATAACAAATTTGCATCAACACTTCTTGAATTTTTTACTTTGCCTCTCTTGTAAAATACAATCTTAAACAGAACAGTAATTAGTTGAGCACATTAACTTAGTACAAAATAAACAAAAAAGGAATGCGCAAATCTCTTATTCTGGATAATCAAATGAATCAATGACATACTCCACTAAGAAAATTATTTGAAGAACGAGTGAATTGTGTTGGCATAGTTTCCCCTCCCACTTCTATTCCCTCTTATATTCTAGTACTGTGAGACTTCAAATACATAAAATTTAGGCTTCAGGTATATCTTGCCAGAGAGAAATATTAATTACATTAAAAACTCCAATTTAATTTACACTTACAAGAATGAAACGCATACTCCCCTACAGAATAAAACCAGAAGATCACACTATTGAAACAAGCTTATATGTCTCCTCAAACACTTACAGCAATAAAGATGTAGGCAGTTACATTTTCGACATTTGTTTTATTTTAGGATCTGGGTTGATTTTTCCTTTCTTCTATCCACTTCTGTGTGGAAATTCTTGTGTGAGATGTGCTTTCCATATTAAGTCCTTTTACTGGGCACTGCCAGAGCATAGCTGGAAAAAAGGATGACTATGAATAGTCCTCCTACATTTTCTATCATTTTATATTTTGCATGTACATTAAGTTTGTAAATTACACTGCATCTTCATAAACAGTAACTACTATGGTAGTTTTAGTAATGACGTATGATGAGTCTTTGATTCTGTTAGCAAGTCTAACACGGGAACAGGAGTCTTGTGGGAGGAGTTGTAGCAGACAAAGAAAAAACTGTTTCATAATTTCAGCCCTGTCTGAGGTTACCAGGTGTCAAACACTGGAGATAAATGACATCCAAAATTACATTAGATCAAAGTCACAATACACAGAAAATAAACAATTTGAATTGCACTCAACAAAAAGATGAGATTTAGTATTTTTTAGAGTGGAGACAGGTCCCCTAAGTGACAGAAAGTATCAAGCAGCTATCTTTATCAAAATGACCATTTCATTATACAGATGCTAAAGATTTCTCACTGCATGATAAATTCTCTTCAAGAATCAGGATGCACACAGAGTAGACACTAAGGCATGTGCTCTGGTATTTTCCTGGGAAGTTCAAGGAGTCACATGACAACTGCTTTGTGCCAAATCTCAGAAGAAATTATTTCGTGAGTCTTCAAACGTTACCAAGCGGTTGACAGGTACAATAAAAAAAGCCACTCAGTTCAGGAGTAGACATGGTGGCTACTGTGTTTGGTCACGTGAACAAAACAAGCCTCTTCTGCACTGTTTTGTCCTTTTTGTCACAGTTCCTGATTTTCTGAGTATTTTGAACCTAGCCACCCAGTGAGACCCAGTCAGCAGGACCTTTGTTTTGGAGTGATGATGAAGGAACCTACCAAGATACAGACTGATAAAATATACTATCCTTGCAAAGTACTTCTGCCACTTCATGCCAAAATTTCAAGAAACTACTTTAAATCTAAGTCTTAATAGAAAGTTTCAGAAAAATGGCTGAAAAAAAAAGGTCCGCATAAAGATTATGAGATTAGAACCTCCACCCTGGAGAGCTATCAGCATACCACACCTAGATCCATTAATGCCATTGTTCTCCCCGTATTTTACTCAACAGCAAGCAAAGCTTTCTGAACACAGCAAACACTTCTGTACATGAGTACTCTTACTGCCTCACTAAGACCATTCAAATGTATGGAGTTGCTCAGGCAAGTACAGGTAGGAAGAAGGCCAGATATGTGTGGTTTCTATTAGCAAAAGCTGTTGAGGTGAAGTGCAGCAGTTATGAGTACCTGCATGCCTGTTTTACAAACACAGATTTATTATTGACAGTGAATGAAGTATTTTTCCCAAGACTGTGCAGATACACTTGATTAACTTCAGCACAAAATAAATATTGCAGTTTTTTACAACAGTTTACAGAGATTTTGGTACGGGCTCATTCCTACAAAGCTGAATTCACACCAAGAGATATGGACTCTCTCTTGAGCAGTGTCATATCTTAACAATAGCCTATATATCTCAATCTCTGAAAAGCTTTTCACACTGCAAATTGAAAAGGTTTTTGCATTGAGAAGTATGTGGACTGCGGATCTTCTTTCACAGTCACAAGCAAACACACATTAGGTACTTTATTAATACATTCTATAAATATCTCTTCATTCTACCTCACACTAGTATTCACAAAAATCCTTTTGTATGCAAATTGCAATGTATTGTAGCAAACATTAGCTTAAGAAAGTTAAAATTATGTGGAAAACATTTTCCAACTGGAAAACACTGGGAGAAATCAGGTCATCACAATATCTCAAGTTCTGCAATACCTTTTACAAAAGTAACATCTTCAAGTATTTTGGAAGATGGACCATTACTCAGGGTTTAGCAGAAGCCAGAAAAAATGTCCCAAAAGCCCTTGACAAATCAAAATTTTAACTCTAGAATCACTTCAGTCCTGCAATCCAATCCACAAATTCATCAAGATGTCTTACAATAAATGCTTCATCAGTCATACCTTAAGAAAGCCATTCCATCTTTCTTCAATAAATGAGATTCTAATCATCTCAGTAGCCTTTCTTTGCATCTTGTACCGGTAAATAATTTTCATCAGCAATGATCAAAATCAAACTTAGTACTGTAAGCGACAATGTCGTTTTTGTACTAATAGAACCTCAACCAATGCATACTAAATTCACATTATGATCAGTATTGTTTCTGCTTCCAGTATCCTAATTTTTATTAAGAAAATCCACTGTCTTGTTAGAACACAGGTGAATTACATTGTGTTTTCTGTTTTCAGTTTCACTCCATTTTAATCCTCCACATAAAATCACAGAACTTTCCTCAGTTCTATGCAGGTCTTGCAATACTTCCCAGCTTCATCTTATCCACTAATCATGCCTGACTTAGATGGTGACCTCAACCTAAGTCACTGATACGTGAAACAGGATCTGTCTAGGCTGATCTCTCTGCATTTCCATTCTGAAAATAATTTAGAATTTACTGTAATCTCTTTTTCCACCAGCTTTAACCTCTTTTTCAATTCTCATGTTAAACTATTTCCATCCAAGTATTTTTAGAGTCTTATATCAAGCGTTACTTCATTTTAAGTAAATTAAATTAACTGCATTCATTTTCTAAAAACTCAAGTGTCTCAAACCACTCAGGGTGAGCAGAAGAACGAAAGGGCAATGAGGAAACATACTATATGCTATCATACCCAAGTTTGAACTTCCAAGGCTTTTGTTCACCATCTAATCTCTTGCTTAGTCTTGTGGCTAAAATAGCAGTTCATCACAGTTTTTTTTAAAAATACAATTTTTTAATTACATTAAAGATTCTTATTGCTGCACTTATACTTATTTCAGTATTGTAGAATGGAGGTTATTTTGGACCTCTGAAAAATTAAATATTTTAAGATTTGCACTAGATGCTACTACTTTCTATATTCCTGCCTGTCACTTACAACAATGTTTCCATACCTCAAATCTTCTCATTTCTGCACACTGTTCTCTGAATTATCTTTTCAAGGTTTTTTTCCCATTTCTTCTTGTAGTGGGTTGACCTTGGTGGGACACAAGGGGCCCATCAAGCCACTCTATCACTCTCCTTCCCAGTGGGACAGGGGATAGAAAACAAGATGGAAAACAACTAGAGGGTTGAGATAAGGGAAAAAAGGAAAAAAATGAATACTTTCTCTGTCTCTCCTAAAAATTCTAGTTGGAGAACATATTACAATGATCATCCCTTCTCCTCTCATTACTTGTCAGAGTTACAACGACACTGACTATATTAAGTGTTAAATCTAAATAACACCATTTTACAGATGGGCTAATTGAGACAAAGTTTATAATTGCATCAATTTCTTAGCTGGAGGTCTCCAAACTTCTACAGATTAGTCTGTTGGGCTCTGACTTGTGAAATAGCTCTGAGTAAATTTCCATATATCCTTCTTTAGATGTTGTAGTCATACTGCTGCCAAAGAGACTCTGAAACTCTTCAAGGAAGGGAAGAACAATCACTACCTCTTTCTTTACAGCACATATCAGCTAAAACCCAGAACAGATAATCTTTCCAAATTACCCGAGAATGCCTAAACTTGTGGGATATCACTCAGACTTAGCATTGTATTAAACTACAGCAACCTCCTCCCAGTGATGGGAACACCAGAGACTGAATACAGACACTGAAAATGGGAAGGCAAATCAAAACAGGGAGGAAAGCACAAAATCAGTAGATAGCATTTCAAGGCAAACAGATCTCTGTAGTTCTCTGCTGATACCAGGCAGTAACTTACACAATCTCCCAAGTTCTCCATTAGGGTACATCAAGTCAATTTTAATTACTTAATAAATATGATATATTTAATAAGCATAGGTTCTTAGTTTGGGAGGTTCTACTCTGTTTTCAGAATGCTGTCAACTTGTATTTTTTTGCTTCACTTTTATAGCTAGACTTAAGATTCTGCTATCATTTTGTCAACTAGGTTAACTTTCTCCTGTGCTGTAACACACTTGTTCCAGTCTACATTAAAAAAAGTTATGCTTTTCCCCCATCATTCCAGTGCTCTTTTCCACCTCCCCTATGCCTCTGGAATCTTCTGCATTTTTCTCATCAGTTTCAAGGTTCTAAAGAAATCAGACAACTCTAATCCCATTCCAGTCACTGTCCTGCTTCCATTCCATGTCGGATTTTAAGTATTTCTTCTGCAATCACGTCTATGCCCCCTCTTAGTCTGTGGAGAATGCAATTTCTTTGTCTCCCCTGGCATAAGTCTTCCCTCTATCAAATATGTTTTCAATGCTCTTATAAATAAGTTTCCTATTCTGAGATAATTTAGGGCATTACAACAGTGTCTATAATCAAACTTTTCCAATACTCTTGTAAGCCAAGAAGAGCTCTGCTGGCAGCCCTAATACTCTTTTCTTGATTGATAGTGAAATATCTAATGGAAATTCATGTTTTGTCCAGCTCTCTTGTTATTACAGTTGTGCACTGGAAGGTGATGATGCCGTAAGAAAAAAGTATTGCTCCTTTTCCCAACAAACTTGGTTAAAATTCCAATGTTTAAAAATAGGTAGTGAGGTGATTGTGAAAAACAGTTGTTGCCAGTACCAGGATACATTGGTGGTTTAGAAATTTGGCATCAAAGTCTAGGTTTTCCTAGTCCAGATATCTTGGCTCAGGCTCTAATTCCATAAACCACATGACAAAGGATATTGTAAAAGTATGCAAGAATTACACTTTGGTTTTTTACTATTTTGAGAATATTGCCTCCAGTATTAGTAAATCCAAGTAATTTGAAAAAATCTGCACCATTTCATCCTCCTCTGCAATATACTTTTTAAAGACTTCTGTAGGAATCCTGAAGTATAATATGGAATTTTCCCTGGAGAGAAATGAAAATACAAAGAACTTCAAAAACATAAAGCCTTTTAAGTAATGAACACAGAAGATATTGACTAAAATTCCAGCTTACCTAGTAGCAAAATTGAACATGGACTACCTGATAAAAATATGAGAGATGTCTCCTTCTCCTTTCTTAAGCAAGGCTTAGAAGATTGAGAACTCACAATCCAAAGGAGAATGGCCAACAATATGTAGGTGGCAGTCAGACTGAAAAGGAGAGTTATTAACTGCAGCCTGGAACAAAATCAGCACTCTCCTTTATTTAATACTGTACTTGTTTGTGTGGGGAAGCAGTTGAGAGAAGCTATGTGTTGATACTTTATCACTCAGAATGGCTGTAAAATGAATCAGTCAGCACTTAAAAGCTCACACAACATTTAACAATGTGGTCATAAATTTCAGTGCTTGTCATAAATTCCAGTTTGGAATAGTTATAGACTATGTACCTACATTCTCCCAACGTTTTCAAATATGTACACTTTTTCAACTGTTCTGCAACACTGGTTTGTACTTTTGGGCTATTTGCTGTATTTAAAGCTGTCTCAGAGGCTATACTTAATGAAATGGAAATGCTTTGCTATAATTTACTTTAGGCATCAGTTTAGATGATAAATATTCAGTCTGTTACATCAAAAATCATCAGCTTAAAGATGGGGTTTAAAACATGGTTTTAAGAGCTGTTACAAAATTCTCAACTAAGAAATAAATTATTACAGCAAAATAATTTATGCAAAATCAATTCAATAGGGTATGTCAGATTTGTGGTCTGAAGGTTGGTATTAGGACATGTTCCACTTCAGATGAAATTTTATATACTAAATTTTCTAAACACTAACTTATTTTCAGAAAGAATGTCTTGCTAGCTTCTCTAAGAAATTCTTAAACTTTTGTATTAGTATTTTCATCTCCATTCACCTCAGGAACACTACCTTTAATTTCTTTCTAGGCAGAAGAAAGTCAAGAGATGTACAAATAATCATTCAAGCAAATTGCTTACGAATTTTGCATTGCTTATAGCTTTTTTACTGATGATTCCCTGGTTTCCTAGAGGAACCAATGGGTACAATATAATCATGGCCAACAGAAAATATTTTATATATTTTAAGAAATACCTACATTTTCATTTTCAAGCGTAGTTAGATATTCCATTTCAGATCATTCAATCACAAAAACCCCCAACTTTAAATTAAAAACTTCAAATCAATATAACGTTGTATCATAGTTTAATTAATGTTTGCTTGTAATACAAAAGCCCTGAAGTTATTTTTATAATTTTATAAATAGAAAAAGGAAAACTGAATTTCTTCCTACAAGTTCCAGGGACTGAAGCTTGTTTTAAAAAATAGCAGTATAATCTTGAAATTAAAGACATTTCTGACTATTTTATAGCAATGCTGCATATACTTTATAGCAATGCTACAGTGTAATCCAACAATTGCATATGTAGAAGATTTGGCAGTAATTCAGAATTCAGTTTGATACTGAAGTGAGAGATCGATCTTGCATGCAACACTGTACTAAATACAGACTTATTGCTCAGGTCTGTACAGCATTACTGTCAAAAAAGTTTTGGATGTTCTTATTCTAAATTTCCCCAAACAATTAAAATCTAACCCAAGTCACTGTCCTGTCTGTCAACCAAATTAGCATGCTATACCCTATCAGAAAGCAACACAAAAATTATTACATTTTATCTAATAAGTCTCAGTCAACAAAAGTGCTGAAGCATATATTTTTAAGTTTCATATTACCTGTTTCAAATCTGCTGTCAAAGACACTATACACTTTAAAGAATACAACCAGCTAAACTTTAATGCATGCTTATGTTCGATTTTGTTTTCCTCATCTTTTTGTTTTGAATGTAAGACTTATTTTAGTCACTCCAAAGCACTGCAGCCATAAATAACATGGATTTGATCCAGCAGCTTGGAAAAGCAGAGAGATCAGATAAAATGTCATTACATATATCAAACATGCTTTATGGAATACTCAATTACTATGTCATGCCAGTTAAAAGACTGTGTATTCTTTTGTTTAAACAGCATGGGGGCATTTTTAACAATCAAGAGCATTAACTGCAGCGGTAGATCTCATAAAGATTCAAAATTCAGTTTCCAAGATATTTTAATTAAATCCAAAGTCCAAAAACTCTTCACAACAAGGCAGGCAGGAAAAATATTAGTTGGAAATACAAAGCTCTATGACACTAATACCAGAGACAAACCTATAGTGTTTAAATGGCTGAAGAACAAGTTTTTTTCCAGCCTCTCAATAAGATGGAACAGTTTTGTTCTTTCAGTAAGTCTTCCTGAAAGTTCAAATTATCTAGAATCTTTGCTTCCAGTTTTGGGATCACTGTTGATAAATATTAGTATTTTCTCTTAATTACAAAATACAATAGGAAACTTTAAGTGTTCACACAGAAGGAGCGAGAACCAATAATCAAAAATACATGTAGTAGTCTGCACACCTGTGCAGAATTAGATTGGAACACCATCAAAATTACTCCCTCTGAAGTATCAAGAGATTTTTTTCCCAGCTAATTTTCAAATGAAATACAAAGGTCCTCAAGATTCCCTCAACTCAGACTTAAGTCTCAGATAATACAAATACCAAAATAATTTATGTATGCAGAAATCACTCCAAGTGTGGACCTGTCAACCTTCTCAAATGCTCTCATTTCAGGAGGAAAGCACTAATCTTAGTTACCATTTTAAAGTTATTGTATCTATTAAATAATTGTTTGCAACATAAAACAAGAGTAAGAATTTTAATAGAGCATCCTAATTCTCAAGTTTTTTACAGTCATCATTTTCCAATTCTGATAAACCAAATATTGCAAGATGAATTCTAAGTCTTGAGTGGTGTTCACAGTACTTTCTTCAGTATTATGCATACATCAAGCCGCTGCATTCATGTTTCAAGCTCTGCTGTCTGTAAAATGAAAACAGAGATTCCTACTGTACCAGTAATTGCTAATTTGACACTGAAACAGTGGTTTCATTATTATGAGTGACGGGATTGAGAATTTCTGTGTAACTCTACTTCCCTAACAGGTACAGTAATAAAGTATTAATTCTTTAAGCAAAAGACATGAATCTGTTGGATTAAAGCTTCATTCTCTGCCTGTAATCAGTAACTTGAGTGCCTTCTGTAGATTCTGCACAGCAGTGCTCACATCTTCATACTGCAACGCACTGCCAGCATATTTGCAATATTTTTGAGCTCTGGCAAAGTCCTCTGGAGTCAAGCGGACTTCTCCTGCAAAAACATAAGTATTACAAAGTTACTCCAAAGGAAATCTGACTTAAGCTTCCTTTCTTACAATTTTTATGTTTTACTTATGTTTGTGGTAATATTATGAAAACCAGGCTAATATTTGTGGTAGTATTGCAAAGACCAAGCTACAGTATTTCTTCTGTTCTGTTCTATTTCCAATCACATAAAGCTTAACTTCTTTGCTATTGAAAAATGTGAGGACCTTTCTAAACACTGTTATTTGCATGACCCAGTACCTTTCAAAAGTAAGCCAATACTATTGAGAAAGATCTGCTCTTCATCTAAGACAGCAAAGGAGAGCTTTTACATGACATTAAGTTAGCTGTAATCATGTTACAGCCTGCAAGAAATGACAACAGCAGCTTTTTTGTGTTTATAGCATAATTACTCTGCTTTCTTCAGGAATAATACATAGTTAGAAAATGTTTCTTCTCAACTGGAATAACTTTTCAGAATGTAGAAGCATTTCCCACTGGCATATATTCACATACTTTTTGTTTTTCAAATAATATTTATGCTTTCAATTTTATGTAAGATATAAGAAAACAAGACTGATGTCATGAAATGTGCCCATTTTTGTAACACTGGAGAACACCAGTGAAAACTATTCCCATAGTATAGTATAAACCAACTGTTACTTATTAATCAGAGTATTTTCTTTATGAATTCTGTAGCGCTCAAACAAATGCATTCAATCTTGGAGAACACATAGTAGGGACTTATGCCCTAACTGGCAGAAGATTTTATATGTGAATAGTATCACTGATGTGGGTGTAAAATAAAGCACAGCTGTATCATTGTTCCTCCTTCCACCCAAAAATTCACTGTGAGTTTTAAGGTTAATCCCATGACACCCCAATAATAAAAAAAAAGGACAAATTATAAAAATCTTTATTCAGATTCTTTCAAAACAACTTAACTTGTAAATGATAGATTTCTATGGGCAGAAAAGATTATGTTTGCTTTAATACACTATGTATGTATTTAATACACTAAAGATTATGTATATATTTAATACTTTCCTATGGAGTATGGTATAAGCAATGAACAGATTTCACAAATTAAGAGAAAATACGCCTTTAAATGCACCACACATTTTACATTTTACATAAAATTTAGTTAAACAAAGATTTAGCTCTCCAAGTACATTTTACTTTTAAGCAACAACATGAATATACTTAAAGCCATTTTTATGGCGTCATTTCAGCCAGCTGGATCCTTTCTTTCAAAATAGAACTGTTGTTAGCAATACTGTGAGAATGTTTACTAAATAATCTCTATTCTTATCAAAAAATGTCTTTTATATTTGCTTTTCCTTCCCCTAATCTTACTATTTAAGAACAGCTTTTGAACAAATAAAAAAGAAAATCTGGGAATATTAAATTCTAGACTGGTCTGCAGGCTTTCAAAACAACCCTATCCAAATAAAAAGCAGAAAGGTAAGCACTCTCAAGATAAATTTTATCAATTTTTAAAATATACTCTAGAACTCTACTAATTTTCCTTTCAATAAATAAATCATGGAGGGACATAAAAACTTTGTGGGCTCATTATCATTGCAATGTATATTAATTTCATGCTCAATAAGTGAAGCCACATTAAATCTCTTAAAATAGATACACGTGAGGAAATACATGCTAGGGAGTGCATAAACACAGACACACACCTCAGGTATTTTGTAACCTCAATAAAGTCACAGACTAAAAGCAGCTGGGGTCAATCTATGACCATATTACTGATCATCTTTAAGAAATTAAAATGACCAAGTCCCCCTCAAATTAGCTTTATGCTATGATGCCAAAAGAAACTACAAAATCATTCTTTAAAAACTGGCCAAGGCATCAGTCCAGTATTCAACTAATTTATTGGAAGGAAGCCTAAATTCACCCGTCTAATCTTATTTTTACAGTATGAGCTCTATTAATGTTTTTCTGGCATAAAGCCTTATTATTATGAAATCCACCTCAGATGCTATTATGACATAACTTGAGGGAAAAAAGTTAGTAATTTTAAATTTACAAACCAAAGCTTATACAGTAAGAGGGTTGATCTTTTGATGTGCTCAGTAACCTGAGCTCCTATTCAAGTCAGCATCTCACAATGGAAAAGCAAAATAGAAACAAAACAGCTCTGTGTTCTGAAGTTTTACAAATAATGTAAAACTTAACTGTGATTACTTATTTACATCAAAAGTATAACCACAAAAATTAGTAAACAACTTCAATTTACATATTCTAAGGGTTAAGTAGTTTTGGAGGAAAGGCCCTGGGGGTCCTGGTGGACACCGATTTGCCATGAGCCAACAATCTGCCCTTGTGGTGGAGAGTGACAGTGGCATCCTGTGTTGCATTAGGAAGAGCAAACGCTGCCAGCAGGTGGATGGAAGTGCTCCTGTCCCTTCCAGACACATCCGGAGTGCCATGTTTAGTTCTGGGCTCCTCAGCACAAGACAGATGGACAGATGGACATCCAAGAAGGCAGTCCATCAAAGGGCCACAAGATGACTAAGGGAATGGAGCACCTTTCATACAAAAAGCAGCCAGGAAAACTAGGACTGTTGAGCCTAGAGAAGGGAGAGCTCAAGGGAGATCTTACATCAAGAATATAAACACTTGAAGGAAGAGTATTAAAAAGACAGAGACAGGCTTTTTTTTCAGTAATGCTCAGTGACAAGAACCAAGGCTGAAACATATGAGGGTCCTGTCTGAACATCAGGAAACAGTTTTTACTATGAGGGTGACCAAGCTCTGGGAGAGGCTGCCCAGAGAGGTTGTGGTGTCCCTGTCCCTGGAGAGATTCAAAACTTATTTTCTGAATTAGCAGTGACATTGTTTCTGAAACTTCTTCAGTGCAGGAAATGAAAACACAGGGAGAGTGCAGGGGAAAGGAGGAGACACAAAGGACATAGTCCTGAGTGACTGGTTTTACACGACCTTCCTTGAGCAGTGGGGTTGGGCCAGAGCACCTCCTGAAGTCCTTTCCAACCTCAAGTATCCAGTGATTTTTGGCTCTGAAAAAGCCCAACAACACTGAGATACGAAAGGTATACTGTATTTATTCTGAAACAAACCTGCTTCCTGTGTTAATCTGAAATTATAAGGACTGTAGTTATATTACTGAAACATGACAGGAATCCCTAACAATGAGCATGATTCTTTTAGTTTAAGAGGAACACAAAATGAAAATGATTTGACTAGAGCTGCTGAAATCATTTTGTGGAAAAAAAAAATAGTTTTAGAATGAAGTGCATTTTATAAAAATACATCTGCTTCTCCCTGGAATCCTTTTTTACCCATCAGATGTTTTTCCTTTTTATGATGCCCAAATATAAGGCAGACAATTTATACAAATTGGTGC
>VWYI01015611.1:0-14217 GCA_013399455.1 Anthoscopus minutus
GATAACTGTCTCAAAAACCGGGACAGGTGGGCAACTCATAACAGAGGTGTGATCACAAACTAGATGAGGTTTAATAATGTCTTATACCTCTGTAGCTGAAACTGCAGAGAGTATCTGAACACAGGCTGAATTATTATATTAAATGTCTCACAGAATAGTAGCTTCTCCTGCAGCTAGGATCACATATGAAAATTTAATGTTATGGTAGAGATAGCATTAGAATATGGCAGGGCACAATTACATAAAATGAGGAAAGTTTAGGCAATTTGCACCCAAAGCAAAGGTGTAGACATTTAGTTTGAACGGGTATAGCTGCTTGAGAAGGGATGCTCTAGTCTGTGAGCAGTTCTTTGTTTTCTGCTAATATAAAATGATAAAACGAATCTTACTACTTTTTTTCTTTTTGAAATTATTAACGCTACCACATTCTTTAAGATGTAATTGAGCAATTGAAACCTCAATTTGAATTGATGTTGCAATTGTATCCTTAAATAATGACTTTTACAGTTGATGGGGGATGAACTCTAAAGCAGGTGAGAAATGATTAATTATTAGGTCTTAAAGGTGGTTGTACATTTATTTGATTAATTTTATGTTTGTTTCATTTTATCTATGTACCAGTGAAGTTGGGTTGAAAAATTGGTGGCTAGAGAAGCAGCTTTGTTTAGTTGCCATTTGATGACAGAAGAAAAATATATTGACTATTTCCATGTAAGCACAGGAGAAGTGTCTTTCTTTCCCCACCACAAATTGCCATTCTCCCTAGACAGCAGTTAATCGCATGGAACTTTACTGTCTCTGCAGTAAAGTTTGTATTAATCTATTGTGGAAGAAAGGACTAGAAAGAAAGTGTTTGACCTGGAAGGTGAGGCGTTCCAGGGAGAGAACTCACTCTGAGTTTTGCTGTGGTTGTCTCAGCTGTAAATTCTTAACCACGAACTACATATGCCACTTCTTTTATTGTCATCACTTTTAGGTTTCAATTAAAATGCAAACATGGGAAAACAGTTTATTTCTTTGAGCTATGTGCAGGCTTCTTCATGGGGACTTCTTGATCTTTGCTTCTTTAAAGAATGGAGATTCATATGCGAAAACAGACAGATCCTGTTCTTCCTTGTAAAAGTAACAACCAGAGGCCATTAGAAAGGCTATAATCCAAACTGAAGGAGAAGTAGACAGAGCAAATCATAGTAAACTGACAGATATGGCCTTATATTCAAGGTACTGGTATCAAGGTGTGGGACATCTGAGTACAGTGAAAATTTGGCAGAGTTCTTTCCTAGGCTTCCAAACATAACTTTCAAATAATTTACTAGTCTCTCTAAAATCCTTCTCTTTTTACAGGTCTAGTTTACTTAATTGAAAGTTGTTTTGCATAAGCATTGTTTCTTAATATAGTATTCCTAGATGTAATATCCTAAATGTATTGTTCCTAGCCCTCAAGGCCTTGGAGATCTCTTAGGGTATCTCATTTATTTTGAAATACAAATAATACTCATAAATGGAATCTGATTCACTTAGGAAAGGAAGGTATAGTGAATACTTGGCATTTAGCTGTTTCTCTGGCCACTAGTCAGCAGGATCACAGAGAAGAAAGACATGAAAAACAAGAGAAAGAATGGAATATATCTAGAAGGAAGGTTATACTGAAAAAGAGATAGGAAAACGGGGTTACAGGAGAGAGGTTACATGAGAGAAGAACTGGGTACAGAGCAAAAAAAAGTTTTAAAATAAGAGATAGAACAGAAGCAAAGAAAGAAAAATAAAAATATGAAGGTGAGAAAGGACCTGGAAAAGAAAGAGTAAATAGGAAGACTAGAAAAGCAATTAAATTTGGGAGAAAATACTTAGGAGAAACAAATATACTGCAGAGAAAACAAGAGGATAAGAGAGTAAAGAAAGAATGGGGGAAAACAAAGAAACTCAGAGGACTGCAATACCTTTGTTCCCAGAACATATGCATCCAGTGAATATAGGAGATAAAGAAAGTCATTCTGGTCCATAATGAACTCTTTGATTCTGTAGGATGGTCATTAAATACCTATATACTCATTTATGTAACTGTCTCAGGCTAGAAACTACCTTATCTCATCAGTGAAATAACAGGACTTGTCTCTGAACTATTTGCCTTGGGTATTTTCTAAATAAGCAGTATTTTAGCACTAAAAGAAAGCGGGAGTAGATGGAGTAGGGCAAAATTGGAGAAGAAAGAGCAAGAGAAAAAATGAAAAGAAAACCCAGGTTTAAAATTACAGTTGACACTTTAGGTAATTTTATTGGCAGGATCATTCAGTCTCTGTTCTGTTTCATTAGGCTGCTGTACCTTTTAGCTTTTCCAGGGTGTGTTCACAATGTTTACTGTGTTCTATTCTTCAGCAAAAATTACTGACCAGTATTATTATGATCAAGATAAATAAAAAAATAGATAAATTTATCTTGTATGTTGTTTATAATAATTCAGCTGCTCACTCTGACTACTTGCAGTGGCATAAAGAATTGCAATCAATGGAGTGTTAGAAATAATTTATATCTTTCCTTCTAAAACTAAGCATGCTGCCCTTTGTTTTTAATCTACTAAGTGACATTAAAACAGTCATTTGGAAAATGTCCTCTGAGGCTGCTTTGTTCAGTTGACTGTTCTTGATTAGATTTGTATCAGTAGCACTGAAACCCCCCTTTGTCATCTAGAAGCTGTACTAAGACTTGTTCTAGTTTTATGTCATATTTTATATTTAACCATACTTAATATTATCATGAGCCCTAGAAAAACTATCCATATTATTTATTGATAATTCACACTGACTCTGGAGATTTACCAGTGATCTGTGTGGAGCAATAAAGCTGTAGGTGCAGGTTCTTTATGTGGGCCTGTCTTTAGATAGGTAATCCAGACACTTAAGGTATTTAGATAGAAAAAGGACAGATAATATTGCTCATTCATTTAGTTATGATCAGGCCAGAGAACATGTCCTGAATGGAATCAGAAATTACTAGTAGCAAGGTTCTGAATTGCTACTAGTTAAGGACATTCTTAAAATGGCAAAGGTTCATAACCCTTTTAACCTCAATTACTTTTTTATTCTATGATAAAAGTGGTGATGTTACATGGCAGAGACTCTTCGCACATTTCCATCTGTTACATGAGACAAGGATGTGTTTCTGAGGTCACAGATGCAAAAGGGACAGAAAACTAAACATATCTGTGACTGCTCTTGAGATAAGTGCCTCCAATTAGCTTCTATTGTCCAGGTGATACACCTGTCCTTCCCTCTACAATAATGATTTTCTAATTAGACCACACCAGGTCAAAAGACTTGACTGGGCCTGTCTTAAATTGACTTCCAGATGTCTGCCATTTAAACCATGACTTAAGATAAAACACATCGACTGTTTCTCAGTAATAAAGTAGGGGAAATCCATATTGCATAGTGCCAGTAACTTTCATGGGATTCTCCTTCTTTTGTCGTGCATTTTTAGAAGTTGCTTGTTTTTTGAGGCAGAAATTTCAAGAAGATAAAGTCTCACAGTTAAAGCAGACATATACTGAACTCTAGAATTAGGTCTTTTCTGATGAATTCTGACGTGTTGCTTAGCAGGTGACTTCAAATCCAAGTGGGATTTTCAAATGGGGTCATTATCAGTTTGTTCCTTGTTTCCTGGGTGCCCAGCA
Organism: Anthoscopus minutus; assembly: GCA_013399455.1. Classification (NCBI taxonomy): domain Eukaryota; kingdom Metazoa; phylum Chordata; class Aves; order Passeriformes; family Paridae; genus Anthoscopus; species Anthoscopus minutus. Next base: position 3,671 of record VWYI01015611.1, read on the forward strand.
TGAGACTCTTTTTGCTGATTGGCAGGAGCATAAAGTTCTCACAACTATAGCTGCAGTCAATCAGGGATGTGCTCTCAGCATACAAAAACAGATCAACTGCTAAATACTATGAAAACGGAGGTGCTACATATCTCAGATACTGTGCTTGGTGTTAGTGGCTGTGTTTGACTTGAACTCCTCTGTGGCTCAGTATTTGTGCCTACAGTAAGAGGATAATGACAGCCTTCACCTTACCTGGGCTGGAGAAGATAAATTCATTCATGTTTGCAAAGCACTTGAATATTAGCCATCAGCACCAAAGAAAAGTCCATAAGGAAATGAACAGTTGTGTATTCAGGGCAGGGTTTAAATGTAAAGCAGTAAATAAGAACTAAGAGCACACACTGAACAATACGAAGAAAATCAAATAATAAAGAGCTGTTCATTAGGTACATCCTGTGAATCCTGAGCATTGATTGAGACAACAGTTCTCTGTAAATACAAATGAGTGATCATGGAACTAAGAGATCTATTATGATGCATATATACCAGATGCTAAACTAGCTCTGCAAGTACTCCCTTAGTCCTGTCATTTCCTAATTGTCAATTCTTACCCTTGAAACTTTGATAAAATTCTTAAAATTGTGCATACAATAATTTAATTTTGATGTAAACATATTAACGTATACATATATCCTCTCATAAACACACACAATCACAGGGCACAATCTATTTTGCACTTTTCTGTATCTTTTGTTTTTCCTCATTCTTCTGATGCCATTTTGGCATCCAACCTGGTTCATAACTGTAAATGTAGATGTTGTGTCTAATGACTTATACCTGAGAATAAATCTGAAGGCTAAATAGTTAAAAATAGAAATAGAGAAAGGAATGGCTTCTTGTAAGTAACCAAATACATTTTTCCAGACACATTTTCATCCCAATATTCCAAATTATTAACCTGGCAGTTTCCCATATTTCTCTCTGATATATTCCTTCCATTGCTTTTTATGACAGAGCCAGGTTTACATTTGCAAATGAAAAGTGCTAGTTTTTTTAGGATGCAAATACTTATAGCGTTGGACTATAAATGCAGATTCAATATAGGTAACAAAGCCATTTTAAAGATACAGAAGTAACAATGCAGAAAGTTAGAAGTGATGTATATTGTAAAACTGAGTTGCCATCATACAAAATATTGAGGGGGAATCACTTTTATATAGAAGACAGTGCTTATTTTGCATATACAAATACCACATAGATAGATATAAGATGTGGTTTTTATTTAAAATAGTTCTGTGTACTCCATGCTCTGCCAATATCTTAAAAAAGTCATTGACTTATGACTGGTTTTAAGAAGAGCAACAAAAATTACTTTACTGCTGTTCTGATCTGTTCTGATTCCTTTTACATAGCAGCTTTTCAGGATGTCTTGTGGAATCTTCAGGTTTTCATCTGAAGAAAGTTCAACTTTGCTGTGAAACATACATTGATGTGCCTAACTTTTGACAAATGGAAGTTTATCCACTGAATGCAGCTCTGAACAGATGCATAGAAAGATGTGGAAAATATGTAAGTTACAAACAGGGATTTCACAGACATAGCATCCTTTTGCTATTGTTTTAATCCAGAACCTTGAATGGCTCACAGACAGGATGTAGCATCTGTAGAGAACCTGAGGATGGGAGCACCGGTTGAGGGATGGATAGTTTGGAGAGGAAACCTAGTGGCCAGTCTTTATATGCTGAGTGAAAATTATAGCTGATGTTCCATCAGCACTGAACATAAGTTAACTTAGCAAAGACTAGAAATGTGAATCTCCTCAATGTGCTGTTCAGCAGAATTTATACCATTTATAGCTTTACAGAAGAAACAATCCTGGGACCAGCAAATCCATGAGAGACAGATTCAGGGGTAAACATTTCAGTGTTGGTTTAATTTTGAGACTGATACAGTACAAGTGATGCAAAATAAATGTCAAGGTATGATGAGTTCATCAGAAAGAATATAATTAGAGAGTGCTGATTATATAAACAAAATACCATCCTTCTCTCCGGTACAGAAAAATTAATTCCGCAGAATTAATTTTGAACAAATTCTCCTCTCTATCAGTGATTTTTCCTGATATCCTGACAAGGGATAAGTTGATTAAATTTATTTTTCTGATACCCATGTGATCATCCTTATATTTTGACATGGAAGGTTGCCCATGCATTCAGGCTGGTAACATTTGGATGTGTTTTTTGTTCAGGGCCCACTGTGCAAGAAATTTTTACATGAACAACCACTAATGAAAGCTAATTAAAAGTGGTCCAATGATCTGTTTTAGAGAAGGTATAGTGATTGACTTAATTCTATTAAGTGTGGATTTAATTGCATTTCTAATTTATTGGATTATTTATTATTTGATTGGATTACTTTTTATTTTCAACTTTGATATTCAGGGCACAAGTAAAAAAAAAGAAGAGCTTAGATGCTGTACAATAATTCATTTGGAAGGATAAGAAATAATTTAGAGGTGTCTGTGAATTGCGGGGAAGAGTAATGGTGTTACTGTATGTACCATGGCTCTATACCTGAAAAAAATAACAAGACTTGATCAATGATAACTTATGTAGAGGAGGGGTGGGAGATGATGAAGAACCAGCAGAGGCATCCCTGAGAGAATAATGATATCTCCCCCCATGGTCCACGTCACCCTATGCAGCAGGTGTGTTTGGATTGATGAGAGCTGCGCTGAGGGCAGTCAGTAGTAATTTAGTGTGGTAGGCCATGCACAAACGACTTTCGTTACTGCTGACAGCTTCATTACAGCAGGACCATCCTTCACTTTTTGTAGACCTTCTTCCATCAAGCTGAAGACAAATGAAGGAATGACCGAGACCCTATATGTTTGCAATATTATCCTCTCCATTACTGTACCCTGGCCTGTTTTTGTCTGTACATTCCACAGTTGTACCTTTGAAGTGCACAGCAAGGACTCAGAAACATCTCTAATGCCTACATCTGCATGTACTTAAGGTACTCCAAAAGATACACTAGAAGAAAATGAAATAGGAGCTTTAGCATAGCCTGAAAGTGCAGATTTTCTGATATCTTACAGGAAATTATTTCCAGAGCATGCTGGGTCACCATGGAGTCCTTTTCTTTCCGGCATGGCGTGAGCCATATTGCTCTAAAACTGAGTTTCCCACCAGTTTTCTAATACCTTTTCCAAGAGAATTATTAGGTTTCTGTAAGGCAATAAACTTACCCAGACATGAGTCATTCTCCTTAATCTTTTATGGGGGTGTAAGCCATAGAATGAAGCAAGGCTGCAGTCAAGTCTGAAAATTCCTTTTTCTCACAGCAAGTGACCCAAAGCAAAAGGGAATTCCTATCTACTGTGATAGAAAAAAGTGGCATGAAGAAAGCAAGGGGTCTACTCAGATGCTTTATGCATACAAGGACTTCAGGAACACAGAATGATGGAGTAAAGAATACACAAGCCAAGGCTGCATGGAGCTAGATGCAAGAAATCAGAGGAATAAAAGTTTAAAGTATCTTAGACTGGAACTCTGTGTTATATTCTCCAAATGCAGGTGAGAAGGTGCATTTTTTTCTTCCAGTAAAAGGGATTTTACTAATGCTACAGGATGGATTGAATTGTTTGTAAGTTTTTATAAGCCCTGTAAAATCACTGTTTATGAAAGTGTTTGCCTATGGTTGTTATCATACCACTCAGATCTGTCAATGCCAAGGCAACAACTGAGATTCTTCCTGGGGTAAATTCTAAGTAATTTGTAAAATTATACATTCAACTACCTAAAAAAAGACCAAGACACTGTACATAAAATGAATAGACTCGATAATGATAATAATATTAATGATAATCAGAACATTGAATGAATCTAAAGTTCTATGTAAATGTTGTATCTTGGATTTGGAAAGTGTTTGAATTTATTATTCTAAGGCTGCATATCAGATCATGTAAGTTTTTTATTGACTATGGTCTCTCTGACTGCATTGCACTTGCTTTTACAGCAGTACCTACAGAAGGCTTAGCACTGCATCATGGAAGTTCAGTACTTCCATGTATGAACAATGTTCTGTGCATTTGTCATACAGGAAGTTCACTCTTGCAAGGGGCATATGTGTGCGTGTGTCTGTAAAATAAAACTCCCTGCCTACTACAGGAACTCACTGTCTACTGCAAGAACTCCCTGCAGACTCAGCTCTCTGACCAGGAATGTGCTGATTGTGTTGTAAAGAGAGGCCATCCATCTGGCATAGGCAGACAGGATGAAGGTGCAGCCTATGCAGAATTGGTAATTGTGGATTATGACTGGACTTTAACCATAACTCAGGAATTAGAGAATAAAATTGAAGCCTTCCAACTCTGTGCCAAAGACCTGAAATGTGACTATCAGGTCAAAAGCAAGAGATTGGAGGCACAGAAATCTAGTCTAAAGCAAACTACTGGCACACTAGGTTGGTATGAAGCGATCCCATATTCACAGCTGACCAATTGTTAACTATTATAAACATATGGCAAATGATAGCTTTGAAGGAACACTTGTATGAAGACAATTAAGTAGCTTTGTAAATGCTCATCCTAGGGCTCTTGAATCAATACTCTTTGTTCCATGCTTCTTAGGAAATAACTTATAAACACTCTCTATAACAATAGGATCTGACAAAAAACCCAGTTATAGTTCCTAACTGATTTATTTTAAAAACTATATGTTTTATAAAAAAACCCACCAAGTACATTATGCATAATGACTTTTCTACCAGGTGTGGAAGTGGAAAATTTCATGAGCCATCTGGACAATTACCTAGAGAATGTTTTTCTGGAGCTGTTGGTGAATGTTCATGTGGATAACAGCAGCACTGGGAGAAGTAACAGTGGAGTTATAGGGAAAATCTACAGCTATGAATGAGACAGTTGGCATGATATAAATCTCAGGCACTTTGCGGAAGGGCAATAAATAGTGGAACTCTAGAAAATCAAAGAGAAAATTAGAGACCAAAGCTTTATGCTGAGAAAAACAGAAATTCTGCATTATTGGTGTATGTGGTTAATATAAATTGACATTAAAAAATAAAACCTCTAAATTTGCACCACAGAAATTCTTCACATTAAAATTTTGTGCTTAAATGGAGAGAGTATTATGAGTTGTCTTGACCTCATGATCAGGAGGAGAATTCTGGTTATGCAATGCTGTCAGTGAAAAGAGAACCTGCAAGGGCTGAAAACATCTGCAATAAGACTTCTCTTTTCCCAGTAATGCTAAGTGTCAAGGTAAAACACTATGCAAAAGCCGCATACTTAGAAATCACTGGTGAGTGTCCCTTGAAACAACTATTTTCAAAAGGAAGAACAATGACCACAGATTCAGATTCAGCAGCTGTATAGAAGTGAAAAAAATCACTACAGTAAAATTTAACTTCAGAATGGAAAGTGTGGTAACCAGGAAACTTTTTTTAAAGGACAAAGGGGAGTAATAAAAAGGCTAAAATACCTTCAAGAACTTTTAAAGACACCATATTGCATCTGCAACATAAATGTTTATTCATATAAAAATAATCTAAATGAGAAAAAAAAGAATCTAGTTAAACAACAGAGGGAAAGAGGCAATTATAAGTAAAATAACATTGCTCAAAAAGCAGAATTTGTATTCAAAGGTGCAAAACAAAAAATGTGTAAAAGTTCTGATATGCAACATTTAAAAAACATAATAACCTATATCAAAACTGATTCTGAGAAGCAATCTGCTAAAGGCATGGAAATTGGTAATACAGACTATCTAAAACACATGAAAACCAAGCATCCTTCCAAAGTCTGTAGGGCTGACAGATGGCTGAGCCATGGAAAAAGCACTGGAGGATGCTGTGGCCGTAGCAGAAAGGCTGAGAGAACTGCATATATTAGTATTATCCACATAGAGCTTAGAGACGTTTCTGCCTTTACTTAAAGGAAACGAGTCCGAAAAACTGCCTCAAAGTGAAGTGTCAGCTGAAGGGGTTTTAGAGAAGATCAATAAAATGTATAATAACAAACACCATAAGAAACAGATGGTATTAACCCAAGAGTTCTCAAAGTTGCTGCTGAACTACTAACTGCTCTGAGTGAACTCTTGAATAAATTAGTGTTTATTCCAGAGAAAGAGCAGGTGGCAAGCAGAACGCCCATTTTTTAGAGGACCCCTGGTGTGTGTGCAGGCGGGGAATAAGCAGGCTGTGAAATCTACAAACAATAAAAGTCTGATTTTCTTATCAAATAAAAGGACAGAAGCTGTGATAAAGAATAAAAATAACAGATGTGGATAAATGTAACATTCTTAGACAGAGTCAGTAAAACAATAGTCATCTGTTGAGATCTTTGGCCATGTCTCATCCTTTTGACATAATACATTTTGATTTCTAAAACACTTTTGATCATGCTCTTGTCCAAAAGTCTGTTGGTCTAAAAAGAACATAGTCTCATAAAAAGAGAGACTGAGAGAGTATGTCAAACATATAAAATCACAAATAACTTGAAGAAAGTAAATAGGGAATGATTACATACTGACTTTTATAACACAAGGAACTGTGGTTATTAACTGAAATAATAAACATGGAATAAAAAAAAAATGCAACTTTTTACTCAATAGGTAATTAAACTGTTGATCTTGCAATCATGGAATGAAGAAACCAAAATCATTACATGGTTTAAAAAGTGACTGTAAAAATTGATAAAGTGTAGGCACACCAAAAGCTATTAAAATAAAATGTGTATTTAAACACTGAGTTAATGTTTGGTCTATATACCATATGCTGGTATAACGTTCCTTTCATGTTCTTTCCATAAGCATCATTTTCTGATCAGTGCTAGGGAGAGGATACTGTCCGCTGCTGCTATTTTTGATGTTCCTCTAAATGTCAGTATGGAAAACAGACTTTATATGATGCACCTAATATAATAATATTAAATATTGTATGACTCAAAGAGCAGAGAAAGTGATGGAAATTTTATGGAGAGAGGCTACCACTAATTTTTTTGTTTAACTGATATTTAAACTTGAGAAATACATTAATTCAAACCAAACATGAATAAAAATGATTTAGTATCTGCATCTCTAAAGAAAAGTGGAACAAATTTATCAGAAAGCGTGGTCCTGCAAGTAGAGTACTGGTATATTGCAACGACTCTCCAGGCTCCTCTGTTTCTCATCTGCAGAACTGATTGGCTTCCCACAGTAAGTCCTGACTTCTAGAGTGTTAGCATAAGTACTTACTGTTTCAAGGCACCCAGAAAATGTGTTTGAGAAGGCTCCTAGCAAGTTGCAGTGTCATTAATCTTTGTAATTTGTTTACAAGCCTTCAGCCACTTTTCAGTCCATGCAATAAAGGCTTACCACCCAGCCTATCTGAATTAATTCTTGTGAGGCACTGAATCAATATAGTGTTTTCTGTTTAACTTACTCTTCAAAGAATATTTTACATTAATATAGCGCTTCTCAACTGAAATGCTTTGCACACTATGTTAATACAACTGCAGCACTAAAATGCTGCACTAGCAGAAAGTGTAGAGAGAAAAATTACGGCCAAGGACAACAGAACAGACTGTTATAAGAAACTGTTTCAAAGGCTTTACTGCACACTGACTGAAATTTGCACAGAGAAATTCTGGAATGGTCTGTCATTGATAACAGTGCTGTCAAAGCAAGAGAGAAACTGAAATATCACAGGGCGCCCAGGAATCCTGTGTCTTGCTTGGAATCCTTCCTGCTCCTATAATGTCTGTCATGTTTTCTGCTCTCTTCTTCTTCTGTACCCTTGGATGTGATGAGGGCTATGCTGCTTTGAAACTACCTTGAAGTCACATTACCCAGGGACGACAAGAAATGCGTTTTTCAGTTCTGTTGAGTTTAGATTTGCTTCAGAATCTCTACCTTGTTGCAAAACGCTGGGAACTGGTTTAACTTGTACTCAAAAAAGGGCTGGTTCTTCTGCTGAGTAGGAAGCTGTGATGCTGAAGGCAGGAGCTGTGCATATCTTCAGTGTCAGTGCTTCACCATAACTGCAAGTGTGTGGGAGTGAGATCTGGGATTTCTCCTACCTGTGTATTTTGCTCTGCATCCTCAAAGGCTCTTGGACTGAACTCCAGTTTTTATCTCCTTTTTGAGACATTCACAGTCAGGCAGATGGGAGGAATGAAGGAGCTGGAGATATAGACCAGCAGACAGTGAGAATTGAGGGCTGTGTAAAGATAGACTGCACATGCATTTTGTGTCTGCATGGAGTCTCATCTCTACTGAGATGAGGGATCAGAAACAGAGTGAAATTCCCCATTTCAAACCCTCCTGGGCAAGTGGAGAAGATACAGGTCCTCAGGGTCACACTAATGTACTCCTCACTGTCACAGACCAGGTTCTAGGGTTACAAGGAGAACAGAGCCACAAGAACCCCAACAATCATGAAAGGTAATTGCTGAACTGTACATCCATGGATCTCCATTGTGAAGTGCCACCATGGTGGTAGGGGTAGGTGAGAAGAGTAGGGTTGAAAGCTGTTTCAGAATTTTTCTAATCTCAGACTTTGCTTTCCTGCTACTGTTAAGTAGATGGCAGTCATTTACCATAAAATGACACAAATGTCATCTGGCATTCCAAGACTTTCTAAGTGCACCAGTGTTGCTAACTGTAGTGTGTTCTTAAAGGTCCCATTACTAACACTGCAGCAGCTACCTAAATTCCACATGTCATTTTCCTTTATGTCATTTCATACCTGCAAGAAAAATTCTTTCTCTCATTCAACACTGGATTTATACAGCTGACTTGTGGAGGAGAACTGCTACTGACCATGCTCTCTTCCTCCATTCTTTCCAGGATCACTTGCAAAGTTTTGTCTGATTCCAGAAAAACAAAACCCTCAGCCTGACTTTATCTCACAACAAAAAGAAATTTCCTTAGGTCCTGAAGCCAAGGATGGCTACACATCACCACTTTTTCAAGGTTTAAGACAAATATAAATGCTATGTTAGGAACATGCAGCACCGTCCAAAGTAATTTGCTGCTTCATGGGTTGCCTGGCACGAAGAAGCAAGATGAGCTGTTTAGAATTTTTTTTTAATATGCAATTAGAATAGTTTTTTTATTAAGATTAAGTTGAGTCAGATTCCCAACAATAAATCTGATGGCACAAGAAGTCCTGAGAACTGCAACGCAAGCAGAAGCAAGGTGTGAATTGTAAGTAGAAATGTCCCACTTTTCTGGACCCCGACAAGTCTCACTACTAACCTTTGCTGCCCTACTGCCAACCCAGTAGGTTTACTTTGACAATGGGAAAAAAGAAAAATAACTGTAATGATTTACAATGGATAGTTATCATTAGGTCCTAAGAAAATAAAGATGTAGCACATAAGTTAGCAAAAGCTGCTTTTCCATGCTAGATTCATTTTGCTATTGCCTAAATTTGACCATGAGGTGTAGATCAGCTTTTTGTTCTGTACTTACAATGTCCAGTATGAAGAGGTCCCGATCCACTTCAGAAAGTCCTTGATTCTATCAAACTATAAACGAAATAATAAAAATTTTTAATAAACTGTTCCCTCTCCAGTTTTTTAATCCTGAATTTGTTCTCAAAGTACCTGTGTGAGAATTACTGAAAGAAAATGCATTGTTTTTTACTGAAATTTTTACTGAAATTTATACTTTTTGATTTCATCTTTTGTTGTTACTTTTACTTGAAAATCCACTCCCTGTACCTTTCCTTCCTATTTCTAAGAAGCATCTGAAACAGTGGGAGGAGAAGAGGAATGGGTAGAAAGAGTGAAAAAAAAAAGGAAAAGGTTCAGCAGAGCTCCTGTTGAAATCAAAAGTGGAAAACCAGCCATGGACATTTTACCTTCAAGCTATTTGTCTGAGTTACTTCAATACTGGGCTGTCTACCTAGAACAGAGAAGGCAACTCTGTAACCCAGCAGCAGCCATAAGAACATGGGTTAAGATGTGCTCTGTTCTTGTCACAAATAAGCATCTTAATTCACATGGATATTGTGACCAGGCCCAGGCAACAGCAAGCACATTTGCCTCTGTGCACACGGACAGTTATTGCCTGTAAATAACCTGTCTTCGAATCAGCATATTCATCTTTTTTTTTCACTCATGATGTATTTAAACATATATATGGCTCTTAGCAGCTACTGCTTAATCTACAGGATATGGGAGATTTTCAGATTCCTGAACCCTCAGGATTTTTGGATCTAGGCATTTATTCTGGCCACATTCAGGCTTATGTGACACATAAGACACCTGGGATGCACTTTTATTCTTTTCTGTTGTCTTCTTATCCTGGTGTGCTGGTTTGACATTAGTTAATATTGGGGAGAAAGGAAGGGAAAACATCTACGGAAATAGTTCTCCTGAAAGAGGCTCTTGGAAGCTTCAGAGGGAGCCAGTGGCTGTCCAGTTCTGAGAACTGACAGCTTTGTAGGCCATTCAGAGTCAGGATCCACCCCTGTGAACACCCATTTTGGAGCCCAGGAAACTCTGGGCTCGCTATCTTTGGCTTCTGGCTTCTGAAGGTGTCGGGGCTGGGGGGGGG
>VWYI01015612.1:0-17011 GCA_013399455.1 Anthoscopus minutus
ACCAGCCAAGCCGCCAGAGAGGCCATTTGAGCCACCTCTTGAGTTGGGACCAAGCCATTGCCGTGGTCCGCGATAAAGCAGGCAGAGAGTGAAAGTTTCACGCAGTTTGTAGATCGCCTGCAGGCAGCCGTACACTCTTCTACCCTGCGTGCAGAGGTGAGGGGCCCTGTGGTGGCTGACTGCTTACGTCAGCAATGCAACTCCATCACTAAAGACATCCTGCGCTCCCTGCCAGCGGGAGCCAGCCTGGCTGACATGATCAAACATGTTGTAAGAGAGGAGCACCTGACACCCATTCAAGCAGCCGTCTGCACCCTAACCAGTGCAATGGCCACCGTGCTGTTCTCTGAACCAGGTCGTCTTGTCTTCAAATCAGAAGGCAACACCTTCTGAACCTGTTTTTCAAACACATTGCCTCCCATCTTCTTGAAAAAACATTTGCTACACATAGTGCAGCACCACTGTCTCTTCTTCCTACCTCTATGGAAAACATTTTTCAGTGCTGTTTTATTTGGTTATTTGGGTTTTTCTTTTTTGTTTCTACCTGTAAATTCTTATCTCTGATTGTTTGAACAACTTTCAGTGAAAATCGGCATATTCTTTGGGAACTCATTGGACAACTCAAAACTTGAATCTTTACCTCTGAAAGTCCCATCTGATGTAGCGCACAGTAGATACTACCACAGCAATAAGACTCAAAGTCTCTCCTACAGTAGTCTTAAGTATTTTTCATGCATTTGAAAATGACTAGAAGATAATTCAGAGTTTTTAAATCATGATTTTAACTCACTTCACTGCAGCACCAAATGTGATGAGAATATCAGCTGGATGTCAGTGCAGCTATATGCAGGAACTGGTATGAAAGCCCCAATACAGGCTCTCTGCTTGTGCTCTCCGTTCTGTACCTCTAAGTGTGATGACCCAATTTCAGATTAGATTTGCTGTCTGGGCTTTTTGTATTACCACAGATGAAATACCAAGCAAAAGCTTTGTCAGCTGCTGGTAGTTATCCCTCCCCAAGCCAGCAGGAGCTGCTGGAGCTTTTGCTAAGCTTTGTCTGTTCTGCAACTTGCTTTTCGCTCAGCTGTATATCTTGCAGCAAGGCTGCATCTTCTTTCTTATCTAAAACCAAAATGTTGTCAGTAAGAAAGATGGACCAGGATGGTTGAATCTTGTGACGATTTTATCATATCTGCAGGTTGCAGTTGATAGAACTGAGGATTCATATTTGACTTGGAAAAAGTCCTAAGTTAGAAGATAATACCAATTCTTTCCTATCACTGACAAAATTGTGATTATTTTGTCTTGAACTCATTTCTTTTGTCTTTTAGAAGAACAACCTAATCTATTGTCCCCAAAAGGAAGGAGTTCAACAAACATTATCAATTAAAATCAAATAGAAAAGGAAGTATAGTAAAAAGAGGCTGTTTCCATCTTTCCTGTGAAGAAAGTCTGTACCTTAACCCCTCTTTTCAAAAGTTTTCAGCCCAGAAGCTATGTCTGCCTTATGGAGTGATGCTCAGCTCCTGCACTGGGCTACTGTTTTTATCTTTTACTATTTGGATACATTCTTTTTTCTCATCAGGCGTCCACATTTTATTGCATGTATTTATATATTTATTTGAGACAGCACAACTTTAAAAAAGTTGACAGAAGCAATTTGAAAGATTGTATTTAGTTTCTGAGAAAGATTCTTCAGACTTTCACTGATCCTCAAATCACTTCAGTGTACATTTCACGTTGCTATTCATCATACAGTTCACAGTGGTGTACAGTTCTATCTGTGCCTGCTTAGTAATAGGGAGATAAGAAGACATCATTTTGCCTCTCTTCTTCCTCTCTGAAACCTGTTTGTTTTTTATTTTTTTTCCAAATACATAAGCTTACATAATCTTCCTTCCCCATGCTTTTCACCAGTGTTTTCATTTTATATGAAAATATAAGACACAGCTGTGAGTACTTTAACATCACGCTACTTCTTTTTTTAGTGTTGAGTTGTTGGTTCCTACTGTCTTCTTTTTTCTCAACAGCTGCCTCCTGAAATAACAATATACTTTATTCAACTACTTGTGCATAGTTTGTATGAAAGCTGTTCTTCAATTTCTGTAATAATAGTATGCCTGACTTGCTAATCTTCATAGCATTATTTTCCAAGAATATATTTTCTATTATGTGTAAAATGTGTAAAGATTTCCTTCTGAAGACATGTCATTTGTAAATGCATTTTCTGTTTAGTGTGTTTTTTTTCAGGAGCTGTCTCTGTTCCATTTTCCGCCATCAACATAGACTGAAGATATATTTTTTTTGTATCTCATGTTATCCCTAGAAAGTTAACTACTATAAAAATGCATGTGGTTTTGAGTTTTTTTGTGTTGGGTTATTTTTTATTTCATTGTTGTTGTTGTCGTCATTGTTGGGTTTACCTTTTTTTCAGCTGAAGCATTTTAAAGTATCTGGAGCATTGCAAGTGACAGAAGGAAAAGATGGTGGAGGCAACCTCATTTGATCAATAATTCTGTATTTATCTCCAATGCCTTTCAATCAATTTAGCTTTAAAAGGTGATGTCACCAACAGATTTGCAATAATTTTGCAGAAACCGTACAATTGAAGTTTTCTGCTAGGAATGGAGCTTTGGTTTTGAAAATGTCAATAAAACCTAAGAGATGGATGTAGGTGCCTAACAGCAGAATTTAGGATCTGGATTTTTTGATTTCTTTTTCTTGGATAATTTTCAACTTCTCTTTCTACCAATGCCCATTCCCCCATAGTCCCTTAATGCCTCTTTCTGTGGGGCCAGAAAGGATCCCGAACACCTGCCATATACTTTTCCTTAAAGTATTTCTGGCCCTTGATTGGCAGCAGCTTTCAAAATTGTTTGACAGCCATGGTGCAAACTCAGTGGCCAATCCTGAAGGAGAAGTGCATCATGACTGCTGGAGAGTATGTATTTAATTTGATAGTGAGACAGACTAGAGTATTCACTCTAAATACTGGGCCATTTTAAAGATGCAGTATGGAGCAGAGAACTCTTTTCTCCTCTTTGTTGCATAAGGCTTATGTATTTACTATTCCAAAGGATGCCTTGACCACAAGTTCTCATTTTGAGATCATATTTCTGATGATTTCTGATGATTTCTGACGTCTAGCCCCAAATGTCAAGATTCTGCTGCTGGATTATTTTTTTCTTGATAAATTTCGTATAAATAGAATAAATATTGTTACTTTCCAGTAATACCTTTCGCCCCTCCCAATTTATTTTCATCAATACTGTATTTATACTGATTTTTACGAAATTAAGATCTGTACAGTTATTTCAGTTATCAGCAGTATCTGTTATTTCATCACTTCAACTATATAATGGTATAATCTGAAGCCTTGGAATTTATCCTAAATGTCATATTGCATCCTTGGGCTCATTCGCAAAAATGAATTGAAAACAGATTTAGCTGAGATCATGATTCCTGTCCTTGAATCATAACAGAGCCCTCAAAAGATCATCTGATCCAACCTTTCATGGGTAAGGAGGCCTAGATGAGATTACACAGCACCCTGTCCAATTGCATCTTGAAAGTCTGCAGTGAAGGGGACAAACCAGAATATTGTTCCCTGGATTGAAGGATTATTCTCAGTGCAAAAAAATTATTTCTTAATTTGAAACAAAACCTGTACCCATTACACTTCCTCTTCTCTCTTTTCTTTGTAAAGAGAAAGCTTATGCTCCCTTTCTAACATCCTTTAAATACTGAAAGACTCTGATGAGGTTCCCACTGAATTTCCTCTTCTGCAGGGAGATAAGACCTGAATGCTTCAATCTTTCTTCACAGGCCAAGTTCTCCCACCCTTTGGTCATCTTCATGGCCCTGCTTTTGAACTATATCCAGTCTGTCCACATCTTTCTTGAACTGTGTGGGCCAGAACTGAGCACAGCCCAGATGAGGCATGACAAGCGCTAATTTTAGGATGATCATGTCTGTGTCTCTGCTAATAATGCCCCTGTAGATGCAGCCCAGGGTCTGATTTGTCTTTGTTACTGCTACTCAGTTACTGCTGACTCATCTTCGGCTTGTTGTCCACCAGGACCCCCAGCACGGTTGCTGTGGCTTCCTAGCCACACGGATCCTAGTCAGTACAGGGCTTTTTAGTTACCCTGACCCAGGTGCAGGACTTTGCTCTTGCTTTGGTTAGACTTTGCAGTTCTGTTCTTGCGAGCCCGCTGTATTTCAGCCTGATCAGGTCTGTCTATAAGATGACTCTCCCTTCTGGTATATCCACTTCAACACACAGCTTAGCATCATTGTCATCATCATACCTAGTGAGGGTGATTTCAGTGTCATTATCCAAGTAATTCAGGAAGATGATGAAGATGAGCAGTGTGATACTCACTATTGATCCATGTGGGACTGCACATGACAGGCTGCCAACATGAGAAAGAATCCCATGTTATTTTTCAACCTGTACTTCTAGAAATCCATACCTAGCAGAATTGGTGTCGTGTTGGTTTGTTTGGTTTTGGGTTTTCTCCCCCTAGCATATTTAAAATATAGTCACTAAATAAAATGGAGTTTAGCTTTTGCTGGTAGAATACAAGAGAGGGGAGGATAGGCCTGCTCCTATAATCTCTCAGCCATTTTGAAGGCAGGAGTAGTTGGGAGGTTTGAAACTCAGTGTTTTATTGGCAGAAGTATTGATGTAAGATTGAGGCTAAGGTAATTTAATATGATTTCCGAATAGATCTCTGTAAGGAGAGTGTGTATTTTGGTTGGCGTCTGTATTGTCTTACTTTACTTTGCAGAACGTGAGAATGCAAACTCAGGTAATGCAAATTCTTGGGTCGAATCTTTCAGTTGAAAGAGAAATGGGTAGTCTCTCTGCTCTCCTTTCCCTCCCACATCCTGGGAGTGTAAGGGCCTACAAATCTTTTCAACAGGTGAACAAGTAGCATCCTCAGAAGCAGTCTGGCACTGTGGCAGCGTGTGCGGGAGAGATGACAATGAGCCCGGGTGCCTTGGCTTACCCCTCTTCTTCGGGGTCCCCGTTTGCCTCGCAGGCTACCAACCTTGTGCTGCAATCCCGAGGTGGGGGTTCCCACCTGGACCAAGGCAAAGCCCCAGGATAAGGAACCCTACAGCTTGGTGGCCGCTGGAGAAAGGCGAGCTTTGCTGTGCTCTCTCTCTTGAGCTGATCCTCAGAGCAAGGGCTAAGGAGGATGCTTGAAGCAGTGATTCCAGGAACAACAGCTTTATTATAGGGATAACAGCCTGCAGGTAGCTGCACCCAAGAGCTGCAAACACAACCCAGACATCAACTTATAATGGAGGGGGTAGTCCCAAAGAGGACCAATCAGGGAGAACCATGGAGGTGGGTTAGGATAACGGGCAGCTGGGTGGATCAACAAATGTATGGGGATTAGGGGAATTCCAGAGAGTGGGGCAGGACTAAGGGAGAGGTTTGGGTGACAGACAGGGAATTCTCTGGAAATAAGGGTGTGGTCTGGGATGACATGACAGGAAAGTGGGCATGGGTTTGGAAGAGTGACAACGGTGGGGACAGGATAACAGAACTTTTCTGGAAGGGGATGAACCATCATAACACAGAGGATAAATTGGATCA
Organism: Anthoscopus minutus; assembly: GCA_013399455.1. NCBI lineage: Eukaryota > Metazoa > Chordata > Aves > Passeriformes > Paridae > Anthoscopus > Anthoscopus minutus. The sequence goes on from VWYI01015612.1 coordinate 5,612, forward strand.
AACCATCATAAGCATAAACTCAAAACACACCGCAACACCCAGAAGCACTCCAGAGGTGCTTCTGCTTTTTCTGTGAAGACGCCTGCATAACTTACAGAGTACAGGTTATCTGCTTGTAACTGGGAGGCAATGTTGCTAGTGTGGTAGTTCATTCTGGAGCATGATTCTCCTGTCAGTTAAGGGGTATAATAAACTATTCCATTCCCTCCCTCCTGCAAAATTATAGAACAGTTTAAGTTGGAAAGGTTCTTGAGAGGTCCTCTAAGATCATGAAGTTCACCACTAAACCATGTCCATCTGTGCCTCATCTACACATCATTTAAATACTTTCAGGGATGGTGACTCAACAACTTCCATGGACAGCCTGTTCTAGGGTTTGACAGCCCTTCTGGCAATGAAATTTTTCCTAATACCCAGTTTCAAGCTTTGGTGCAACTTGAGGCCATTTCCCCTTCTCCTGTCACTTGTTACCTGGGTGAAGAAACCAATCCCCACCTGGTACACGTTTCTTTCAAGGAATTGTGCAGAGGGATAATGCCACCCCTGAGCCTCCTTTTCTCCTAAACAATTCCAGCTCCCTCAGCTGTTCCTCCTAAGACTTGTGCCTCAGACTCAATGAACTTTGAAAGATAACCTGGAGCCTTCTCTTTTCCTATCTGAAACATCCCAGCTCTCTCAGCCTGTGCTTACATGAGAGATGCTCTGGTCTGCAGCCACCTGAGTAGCTCTGCACTGGACATTTGCTTTATTATGTCCATCTTCCTCTTGTACTGGGGAGGCCAGAACTGGACACAGCACTCGTGATGTGATCTCAAAGGGTCTCTCACTTGACCAGCTGGTGATGCTTTTTGTAATTTCCTGACCCATAAGGATTCAGGTCTTCTTTGCCCTTAGGTTGCATTAGAATTGTTGTTTCATACTTGAAAAGCAGGAAGGCTTGCCCAGTAGTTAGTCTTCTGACCAGCTGTTGAGAAAGCTGTTCCATGGAGTTGAAAGCATATTCTGCTACATGAGCTGATTTTCAAATGCACTAGGGCTTATGCTCTTTCATCTTGCTGTCAGGACATTCTACACAGCACAGAAAGCAGCTCAGCAAGCAGAATATAAGCCCCAGGTGGCAAGGCCTGAAAAATGAGTTAAATATAACTTTATGAAATAGCTCTAATGGCCATGGCAAACAGTACCCTTATGTTTGGGATTTTTTACTTACTTACTTCTAACTTTTTTTTTTTTTTTTTTACTTTTCCTTACTGTCAATGAGACAAAATGCAAAGGAAGAGAACTATATATGTGGAAGGAGATTTCTTTTTCTGGCAACTAATACATTTAGAATTCTTCTCTGTAACTGAGCCATGCCCACACAGATGCATCCTCATGACTTACTTTTTCATCTTTCCTTCACTAATAGGAAATATAAAAGTGCTGCTGTATGAATGCCTCTGTTCTCACATACTTCTCTGAGAGCAGACGTATAAGTCTTCCAACATTGCTTCCAACATTATTTGGGAAGAGTGAAACATGCTTTAAAATGAAAGAATATTAAAAAATAGCAGAATAAAGCATAATGACATTTGCAATGCATAAAATTTTATGCACCTTTTAAAGGGGCAACATCCTGAAGATGATTGCTGGGCCCTTTGCAGCACTACTGATGGAATGTGGGCGTTCTGCAGTTTCAGAGGGCCACTGCCAAGTTAAACTGTAGAGAAATTTCACTTACCTGTGTAAGCATTTTTCTTCTGTTAATTTTTTAAAACTAATATAATACATGGTGTTTCCTCACCTTGAAAAGATCACAGCAGGATTCTAGGTGGCTTTTGGAAAAATGCTGACCAGAGGATTTTATAAAATGGACAACAATTTTGTTTTTTATAGATAACCTGTAGCTGCAGCCGCTGTAACTTAAGATATGGCCAATCTCTTCTCTGTTTCTCTGTGATAATTATGATATACAGGAATTAAAAAAGTTCTCAAATCTCATCCTAGTTAGATTACTGAGGAGTATGAAGGGTGTAGTAGAATTTTTAGCATGAGTTTTAACATAAATAATATTTAATTTAAAAAACAATGGGAAAACAGAGAAAAAAATTAAGGGAAAAAATCACATGTAGGAGAAAAAAAATGTAGTGGACTCTCATAACAAAAGACCTGACAAAAAACAATAAATAGTTGTTTGTATAAAAAAATAAATAAATAGCTGGTGAAATCATGGTTGTGTAAGAACTTGATTTGTCCTAATATGTTGCAGCCTTCTCTTAGCAAGTGAGAGTATGATGCCATCATATGGAAATGGGGCTAAATACAGAGCCTTTTCTTCAAAGGCTTAGTTTGTGTTAAAGCATTATAAAAACAATCGAGGTTTTCTTTGTGTACTGACAGAGTAGTCTTAAGTTGTCATCCTTTAACTCAGTTCTCAGATCAGAGGATTGATTTAAGATGAGAGATAGATCTGTGTGTGGAAGATATGAAGAGCCCACCATGGGAAAAGCCTTATAGAACACCAGCCAGGGAATGGGTAAACCAGACAATAGTAGGATTTAGAGTCAGGTGTCGGTTTACTGATGACAGCATATGGGAAATAGTTTGATATTAATAACATAAGTTGAAATAGAACCTTCTGCACTTAGTTTCAGAGTTTAAGTTATGAGATTGTAGATTGTCTATGGACAAAAATATATTAACTTTAAACATGAGAAGAATGTTCTCCTTCAGTGTCCTCTGATGAATTAAAGGACCTTAGAAGCTGAGTTCTAAGGAAATGGTGATTGCTATAACATGTATGTTTGCATTTTAAGGAGTAATCTCAGAGAGTCCATACCAGAGCCATTCTTCATTATCTGTGAACTATAGAAGAAAGTGCCACATTGTTTCTAGCTTAAGTTTTCTTCAACATTAAGGGAAGAAAACTGATGAAGATGGGAGTAGAGGATTGGTTATAGATTACTATGATTGGACAGATTTTAGAGATCACAACTTGAATGTAAAAGTGGTTGAAGACTAAATGGTTTCCCAGGAACTAAGAATCATGTTTGTGGGAGAAACACATTACCAAGCATCACCAATTTCCTAAAGATCATGTGTGTTGTGTATTTATCTTTTAGTCAGATTAGCCACAGCACAGAGCATTTATGCTTCCTCCATGCCTGTTTTATGCTGTCTTTTAGAAAATACATGAGGCTGATCATATAGAGCATATTGTTTGAAAAGACCTTGAATAAATATGAAATAGCAGACTGTATTAGTCTTGCAAGCTGAAATTTGGATTTGTAGTGTTCTGAAAGTCTGGTATGTGAGCAGACACAGATTAGCAGATGGAGCTGAGGGATGGGGGATATTTGGGATATTTAGTAGGTTATGTTGGGATATTTGGTAGCTTAAGCCTAGTGATAAAAGATATTTATTTATTTATTTATTTATTATCCCTTAATATAAAGCTCTTAATCTGTTGCACACAAAGCACTGAAAACCAGGATAACAGTACAATGTAGCACAGCAAAGAAAGTTTATTTCAACATGCACTCTTTTCCTATATCTAAAAGTCTACTTATCCTGAATATATAACTGAGGCAGAAACCCCAAAGAAAATTATATGAGAAGAAAATAAATAGAATTATTTCAAAGAGTAGTTCTTGTTACTATCCTTCTCTTTCATCTCGTGGATTCTCTGTGACTTAATCTTGTTTCTCAACTTCTGATTCGTCTGTCTTGCCTAACATTACAATGAATCGGACAGAGTGTGGATCAAATACCAATGTTAACTTTAGCTGTACTTTATGTAAGAAATTATCTTTTTGTAGGAGCTGTACAAAAGCTTGGCAGGAGCTGAGACATAATATCCACAGCTCCAGAAAGAGCTTCATATTGCCATGGCCATGAAGCAGAAACATAGTCCAAATTTGTGCTCACCCAAAAGTAGCAAAGGCTTCTTCTGTGCTGGAAGCAATTTGAGTTTGCCTCTAGGTATTAGTCCATGTCATATATTGTCTAATAAGATGACCTTAATGAAGATCTAATAAGCTTAATTTTTTCTCATCTGATCTATGTTTAATGCCATGTACCTGCCCCTGTGTGGGCACAGAAGTGCAGGAACTGTAGTATTTCCCTAGTGTTGTGCAATAGTTTCAGTTTTTGTTCCTAAATTTTCAGTTAGTTTCTTTGTTGTCCTGATGTCCTCATAACAAAAAAATTCCCATATTTTACAGAAAGATCAAGAGAAAGAAACATTTTAATTTTGTAAGAATGCATAGTCTCTTACTAAATCCCAAAATGAAGCAAAAAGCAATTCTAATTAAAATTAGCTGAGTTACTGAAAATTATTAATTATTTTTGATTGCCTTGTTTTCCATCAACATTTTCCTCAAAAGAAATTGTTGTGCAACTCAGGAGGATCTGGTCAGTGCTCAGTCAGCTCACTTTTTGCTCCTGATAACAGGTAGCCCAGCAGTTTGGTCAAGCATGACTGTCAGAAAGAAGCTACAATTCCCACAGCCATGCAAAAAGGAGAAGGAGCTGATGACAGACACTGTATTACGGGACAGAGGACAGCAGCTGACAACAACAGGCAGTGATCAACATGGCATAAAGTTTGAAAGGAAGGGATGCAGCAGTGGGTAGCAGTCTCAGGAGAATTTAGGATCTTAAACAGATCCTTAGCAGGTAACGCTTAATGAATTAGTGCTTAATGTCCTGTATAGTTTATTTGCTGTGGTTTCCTTTATAGCTTAGCAATTAAAAAGCATTTAATTACAGTGTTAGAGCTCATGTCAAATGACCAAGTACAGAAATAAAACACGAGCTTCATTTTATACTTCTGATGCATTCAGTAGAAGGGGTGTCACTACAAACATGATCTCTTTGAAATGATTATAACTCCTTCAAAAAATAGTTTGAAGTCTCAAAACCTTTGCCATATACCTTCAGGAGAGTAAATATAAGTTTTAAAAATAAGCACAAAGCTAATTAAGAGTTAAATGCTGTGGAAATAAAAGGTCAGTTCTCTCTTCAAAAATTTAATAGCAGTACACCATGCCTCTCTGTACTTAGGCTATTTATTGTGTGTCTAGATCATATTAGTAACCTCAGTCAGTGTGAAGATTAAAACAGGGGTGTAGTATGGTGAGGTGTCATGTTTTGAGGACTTATCCCTGTCTCTGTGCAGAAGCCAGCCAGCACCCCATATGAGTGAGCAATGAACAGAAGTGTCCATCAGGTCTGGGTGACTGCCATCACAGCAGCACATGGGAGCTGCTGCTTGGCAAGCTTTGCAAGTGCTTGGGTGGGAGAAGGCCCAAACCAGGTCACTGGTGAGAACCAGGCACATTTTTGGAAATCAATAATAAAGTAAGTGAGAGTATTCACCTTGGGCATAAAATAGTGTGTAATATATATATACATGTGTAATTTGTGCACATAAACTAAACTTGGGGTGTTTCATGGTGTTGGGTATAATAATATAAGATTTCTTGTATCCAAAACTGACAATAAGATTTTCAGGAATTTCAACTCAGAAACCAAGACTGAGAAAAAGACACATTTGGATTTGAAGAACTGGTAGAGAATAGTTCCTAGAAAAGATGGCCCGGACCAAGGATCCCATCAACGCCTGATACAGGACCATGATAAGATAGGGGAGTCCTCAGACATCCAAATTTCAATACCGACTTCCCAAAAATCACATCAAATATTTCTCTTCTTATCAAAATCCCTTCAGCCAGACCAGGAAACGGAGGCGACAACCGGGACTTTGTTTCCAAGTCAAAAGAAGTGAGATAATTTCGACACAGCCTCAGGGGGCAAAAAAAAACTGTATAAAAAGACACTTTGGAAACAGAGGAGGGCGTGGAAGGCGAGAGAGAGANCAATCTGTATCTGTCTTATTGCCTATCTGTTAATTATTATTATTATTATTATTATTATTATTAATATTAATATTATTATAAATAAATTATTTCATCATTCCAATTTGGCTATCGCATTTATAACAAGTGCATAAAAGGCACAAAGATAAATATGGTAGAAGTTGCAAAACAACACATCTGGTTGTTAAGCCTTGTTACCTTTAAAGATGACTGTGAATTCAGATTTGAAGAAAAGGGAGCTTTTTGCAGCTCTGTTTTTCACATGGATTTTACATAAGACATGTCTTAAGTTTTATGTTAGTAATATTTAGCAAAGAGAATATTCAATGCTTACCTGTATTTTGTCTTTCTTAAGAAAATTGTATTTTCAGAAAGTAATCTTTTATACAAGATTGTGTAATACAAGATTAACATTGACCACATTTTAAAGTAAAATTTTTGAAGTCCTCATGTTTTTATTTACTTTTTCAGATTGCCTTCTGAATTACAGAATAGATTGAAAATAGAGGGTACCTAGAAAACAGTCGTTCCCAAAGCTTTATTTTTCTAGTTTTGCAAAGGTATTGAATGAATTCTGCAAAGGCCCTGTCAAGTTCCCAGTATATTACACATAAGTCAATTTGTAATTCTTCCTGCTCCCCATGTTACCTCTTAATGAACTCTCTGGTGCTCCTCAGGTGATGGGAAAGGGGACAGTAAGTTCAGTTTAATAAAGTCAAGCAGCTCTTCTCCTTGCCTCACACTAAGGAAATTAAAAAGCATCTGTCTTTCAGACATGTGTCCTGGTTCCATTTCTTGTTTGTTGTCCTAGGATCTGCAGTGAGCATTTTTGTTTATGAGTAATTATCTTTTTGTTATTAATTTATATAACAAATATAATTTAATATTATTTGTTATTAATATTATTGCTGTTACTATTCATTGCCTTATCTCATTGCTGTTTCCAGTAAGTTGTTCTTCTTATCTCAACTCATGATCTTCACCTTTTGTGCCTCCAATTCTCCTCTCTGGCCACCTATGTCAGGGTGGGAATTGAAGAAGTGGAAGGGAGAGGGAGAGATTAGCAGCATGGTTTGGAAGATCTCAGTGGGAGAACTAAATTGGGAGTACCATTCCTAAATGACGGTACTTTTTAAAGAAAAACATTATTTTAAAAGATATTTGAACTGTATTTAAAAATTCCATGGGAGGTCACATTTTTTAGAATGCCTATGGAATAGTTAGTATAAAGGATTAACACACCAGTCAGACATGAAATGTTAGACTGAGCTTTGTATTTTCTCTTAACTTTGACTGGGTTCCTTTGTTATTCCTTAGTGATTAAATTATTTTCACATATGCATGAAACTAGTAGAAGATCCAACAGTGTTTCTACTTTCTCTATCTTTGCAATGTTTGACATACACAATATTTTTAGTCTTGGTCATTTGTAAATGATTTGGACAAAAAAATTAGTATCACCTGGCAAGTTGACTGTGAAAAGTCAAAGTGTTCAATAAAGTGTTTAATTAATTCAAGAGAAACTAGTCATGTTGCAATAGTTTTTAAATGCCTGCTTCTACAGAAAAGGGGAGAAAAATCCTGACATACTTACTGTCAAAACAACTCGGGTTTTTTGAAAGATCACTGAAAATTAATGGTCCTATGTGTACCATGTATACTAATGCCTTTCTTCTCTTGCCCTTATATATTGTCTCTGCTATCCCCATGAAATCCATGCAGTGTGATACTTGCCCTTGGATCACTAATCATGTCATCAATAACACTGGGAGAATAGTCAGCAATTTCCCTCAAAGTCTGGATGGTTACATTGAGTTCATGAAGGTGAGCTTTTGGGCAACTTGGACATTCCCTCTCTCTAATGCCTATCAACAACCTAAACATCAAGTGCAGTGTTGGCTGTGCATATTCACTTCAGGGATGTCAGGTAGTAATTATAGGCATTGTAGGCAGTCAACTTTGTAATTTGCCTCTGGATAATTTAATTGAATCTGCTCAACAATGTCCTTTGCCATATCCTTTTTCTTTCCATCTTTTATGAATGTTGGCATTTGCACACAGCAGGGCTCTTACCTGGTGGTGGGTAAATCCCAGCATGTTTACATAGTGCTTGTGCTGCTCCTTCAGTGGTTAGCCCTGTCAAAATCAGTTATTCACTCATCAAATAATATTTGTCTGCAGCCCTTGTTTCTTCTTTGGGGGACTGTTAAATGCCTTGGTGATGGTAACCTTTGAGGGCTGGGCACAACTGAGTATTTGATATTCTGTGATGCCAGCTGAATGGCCTGTGCAGCTCAATGTATTCTTAAACTCATCAAAACACCTGAAAATGGCCCACTGTCTTTAAACAGGAAGCTGTTGCTTTAGCTTTAGCCTTTCAGTTGGATGGGCACTAGTAGAGTGAAAACAGAAATGTACAATAAATATATAACCATGTACATTTGTATTAAATATAAACAGTACCAAGGACTCGAATTCTGACCTGAAATTCATCCTAATTATTATCTGACCACATCAAAGACACGTAAACACAGACTGTCATTTCTCTTTGACCATATGTTCAAGTGATTGCTTGTAGCATCCCGCCTTGCTTTCATCTCAATGTCTCTGGGTTTATGTTGGTGCTCATACATGTTGTGGCATTCCATCTCCAGCTATTCTTCCCCTGTTTTCAGTGCCTGTAAAGTGTCTGTGAACATACCACCCACTGCAGTCCCTGGCAGGTGCTTGGTAGTTACAAAGGTGAGTTTGGCAATTTCAACATGGCTGGATTATCTGACCTCATCTCCAACCAGAACTGCCACTACTGTTCAGTCATAGTCAGTGGTGTTCAGTAAGGGTTTCTATTGTGGGCACTAAGTAAGAATATTTCCCAGATGAGCACTTACCAGTAAATTAAGATGTATCATATAATCATAGCTAAATAATTCTAAATGTGTACTTTTGGGGAGATATTTCATAATGAGTAAAAAACCATACTTGATGAAGCATGAGAAACATATAAAATGGTAATTTAAAACAAAGCAGAGACCTTCTTCTGTGTGATTTATCACCCAGGACTTTTGTCTAGACGTTTTTACAGCGGAAACTTAAAACACTTATTACTTTAACCAGTAAAAATTCTTGGTTTAGTACATTAATGATTTCCAGGCGAATTAAATACTAAAAGCAAAGTCTATGAAGTGTAGCTTAAAATGTCTGAAGCTAAGATTCAAAAAGAGAGATCTTATCTGTGGGGTGTCTGTGTGGGGGTATATGTGTGTGTTTGTGCAAGTCTGCCAGCACAAACGATTCAGGATCATTTAAGAATGTGCAAAATATTAACAACAAAGAAAAGGCTGAGGAAAGATTTGTCAGTAATGATAAAATCAGAGGGACATGTCTTCCTTTATCTTTCATGAAAGGAAATAATTAAAAATGGCAAGAACTGACCTCCAGCTTTCAGTCCAAACCTGAAGAATTAGACCTAAAATATCAGCACAAGGAAATGTAATTATGAAGAACCACAGCAGATGTTACAGAGCCTTTTGCGGAGTGCTGAACACTCCCCAGGCAGAGAAAAAATTCACATCAGACGAAGATGAGATGGAAAGTAAGTTGCAAAGTGGGTCCCTGTAGGCTGCTGTGCAAATGTAAGGCAGTTGATAAAAAACATGGTAATTTTGATCTTTCCTCTTTCTTGGAATAATTTATTTGTTTACTGAAATGAATTTAGAATTTAGAAAATAATCTTAACTCTTGTGAAATTTTAGTAGCAGAACTGCCTTTTAATTCTTTTTAGACAAAACTTTGAAAGGCCTTCAAGCAGAACTTCTTGGCTCAAAGCAATGTACAGCAGTTCTCAAAAGAGGTGTGTTGCCAGCTGTTGTCATACAGCAAAATAGTACCATAATAAATATTCATTGGTAGACTTTTGCAGTTTGGAGAATAAAGTCAGAATAAATTTTCTTCATGTTTAAAATGCCAAATTCTTTGTGTTAGTAAAAAAATTGTTTCATTTAGGTTTGTCTTTCTGTACATCCTTTGGTTCTTAGGACTATGATGTTGAAGTAGAACAGGTCTGACCTAGTGGTTAAAATACTGGCAGTGCTGAGTGTTACTTTTTGGTATCCCTGAGTAAGTCATCTAGGCCTCAGCTCTAGAAAAGGCTTGCCAACAGACTGGGACAGAACTCATATTTTGGAAAAGGAGTAGCACAGAGAGAGATAATTTGCTCTTAGGCAGACAAGTCTCGGAATGTCATCCTCAAATGATGCCTAGATTTAGGAAGTCTTTTTAACAGGGAAGAAACCAAATTGTTCTGGCTTTCTTCCAAGTACTTTGTTGTTGAGAGGTGTTAAGTGCACTATGGCAGCACACTGTTAGCAAGGGAGATTACTTCCTCTTTGATTGCAGTAATGTTGTATGTTTGTTTCTCAGCCTTTGCAGAGCCCCTACAACAGCAAGCAGCAGAGAATTCACAGGAAGAACTTTGGACAATTCACTGAGGTCAGGAAATCCATGACAGTGTTTTGATGAGTAGTTTGAAATGGTTCGCATAGTAAACTGTAAAACAAAAATGTTAACTCCAGCAGGATTAGAATAAACTGAGTTTGAGAATCTGGGTTTTCTTAACCTCCTCAGTATTTGTTTCAAGAGCTGGAGCCTTGTAGGAACCATATGATTTGATTACATATGTAGTTCTCTCTCCTTAGCATTGCTGCAGTAGCAATGCTAAGGAGAGAGAACTACATATGTAATCAAATCATATGGTTCCTACAAGCAGTAGGAGTCCAGGACGTGCTGCAGACTCCACTGGTATTTACCCTGAAAATCAGGATCTCATAAATCAAAGTATCAGTTAATTGCTTCCTAAGATGGATGTACTCCCTCAAGCCTATGAAAACACACCCTTTATACAAGCTACCTTCAAACTGAAATGAAATGTCTTTCAGATGTTATGGTGTCTGTTTTAAAATCTGGACCCATGTGGCAGATAGATTCAAGAGGAACAGAGGAAGACATAGTCCCACAAGAAATCTGCCATAAATTGTGTGATCTTCTGTTTTTTCTGTAGTATACACATGTGGTACAGTTCCTTGCTGTTCACTGTAAACCTCTCAGATTGACTACCAGCAGGAAAAGCACACATAACCTGGTTCTGGTTTTGTACTTCTTGCACTGCCACTGTTAAGAGATTGCGCCTGAATGGTCAGTGAAGAAATATTCAGGGTCCTGAGGCTGCCTCTGTGTTTTCCTCAGCTTGCTATCTCAGCTGCAAGTCCATTTTAAAGAGTCACAGACTATTCTGAGTTGGAATCACAACAATCATCAAGTTCAACTTCTGGTGGGTTTTGGGTTTCTTTATGCTGGGAATCTGAGAATGTTCAGTGTACTTCTTTATTTACTGATGGATTTGAAAGAAGATGGGGCAAGAGGGATCATTTGGGATTCCAAGGGTGTTTGAAGTCTCTCTGAACTGCTGCTTTGGATCCAAGGCAAAGGCAAAGGCAAAGGCAAGGGGAGGGCAAGGGGAGAGCAAGGGGAGGGCAAGGGCAAGGGC
>VWYI01015612.1:17165-28549 GCA_013399455.1 Anthoscopus minutus
AAGGAAAGGAAAGGCAAGGAAAGGCAAGGAAAGGCAAGGCAAGGTAAGGAAAGGCAAAAAACCAAAATGAAGTAAGAAGTGATTGGTTGTCTGGTGGTTTTGTGGACCTGTTCAGCAATTGTGTTAAAGAAGAATTCAACTGATGAAGTGCAGCATAAGTATTAAGCATTACTTATTAGATAGAATTTTTCAAAACCAAGTAAAACATAATCTTCTTTTTAAGGAAGTTAGTTTAGAGCTAGAAATCTTCAAGTATGAGTGCAGACAAAAAAGTACCATTTCAGCTATTTTTACTTACTATTATTTTTCTTTCTCAGAATTGTTATTTAAACACTGCTTAGACATCTGTAATGCTAAACTAAAAGTCCAGATGTTTAAATAGTGATGTCATAATGAGTTTCCAGTGAAAAGTTGAGTATATCAGTATATATGTAAGTTTTCAAATTCCCATATTAATGTAGCCCGATATTTTTAAAGAAAAAGTCATGTCATCCATTATTTTCTTTACAGGAAATAAATACCTATGCTTGGTATCTGCAACATTGAGATAATTCACTGAAACTACTTCATTGAGATAAGGCATAAAAATATAATGTCACAGTGAGAATCACTGAGAATAAACTGGGAAAAGATGTCAGAATGCCACATTAGCAAAGAGGGAGGGTGGAATTATTGCTTCTCTGTTTAGTCTTTTGCATGTCATCCTACTCAGATAATCCTAACTCCATTGTTTACAGTGCCAGTAGTTGTAATTTTGGTGCTGTATCACAGCTTCTGCATATTCATAGGCCTGGAAATCAGTGGAGGGAATGAGATGACATAGGAAGTGTTTTCCCACTGCTTGGAGCTGCATAGCCATTATTTACAGTTTCCCTGATGTGATATGGCTGCTTTTTAAAAACCATCAAGAATTTGCTCAAAGGAGCTGTAGAAATAAAGAGTACATGTAAATCTCAGCCTGAGATGTGTTAGTTGCTATTGAGGGACTCAGAGTAAAGTGGATTAGCAAGCATTTAGCAGTAAAACATGTGCTCAGGGCCTGAAAACCTTAAAATTTAAGGATGTATTTAGGGATTATTGCTCACATTAAGAGCAAAAGAAGAAGAAGATAGTTTTAAACAATGTCCAGAATGTCTTAGATGAGATTGTTCCAAGGTCTACATTGTCCTTGATGAAAACAATTCTTTTGAGTCCCTTCCCATTTATCATGACAGATTTAGTCCCTGTCAGAAGGCAACCTAAACAGCTGGGATTGGCAACAGGCAAGATTTGGGTGAAGTGATTCCTTTCCTCCCATGGGAAATTAGGTGGCTCATGCCATCACAGGGAGAAAACTTGATGTTTTAATGTTATTAATACTCTGATGTGAACTACTTTATTCAGTGGAATTCATAGGTCCTAGGCATGGTTGAGAGGTGGTTGGGATGAAAAAGCTGGTGTCGTCTACTGTGAAAGTACTTCAAATAGGAACATTCTTTTAAGCTCAGCCAGTTCTTGGGCTTGATCCAATTTTAAAGAAGGAAAAGGAGAAGTTTTTCCATGGCTGCACTGGAAGCAAAATCAATACTCTTTTCTCTACAGATCCTTCAATTTTTTCTGTTTCCTTCAAGCTTTTTTCCCCTACCACACTTTCCCTTTATTCTAAGTTGCATATAAAAGCAAATTTTGGGATACTTCACTGAAAAACTCTTAGAACCACAGAAAGCAAATCTGGCTCTAAGGTTCATTTATCCCTATAGATGAAAAGCTTCATTTATAATCAGGAGGCAATTTGCATGAGTGAGGAAATTCAGGTCCTGAAGATTGTACTGGTAGAGGGCTACTTTCCTTTCAAGTCTACTGCACTGTTTTTCTAATTAATTGTTTTAGCCTTTAATAAATCACTTTTCATTTGTCACTGCAATCCTTTTGCTCTTTGCTCTGCTGCAGTTGTAGCTAGCACAGGTCTGATTGTATTTAGAGTGGGCCCATTTGTTTGTTTCCAGGACTGCAAAATCTTATCCAAAGCTCTTAAGTTTTCTTTAAATTCTCTCATTGGGTATTATACTGGAGTTAGAAACACAGAGACATGAGTTTCATGGCCAGCAGATAGTTTGTTTCATTAAAAAAAAGTAGATACCTATCATTTCTGCTGCTGCATCTACTAGCTCTGGGTTTGAGTATATCCAATACTTAAATTAGTTGTGAAAATGAGACTCATTAATTTTAAGTATAAATCTGTGACTAAAACCTCACAATTCTCAGGAGAAAATGTACCATTCTGTTTCTTATGTTGTTTGAGAAAGTAAGGTAAAGGGTAGAATTGCAATAGTTCTGATTTAAAAATATCGTAATTTTTAAAAAATAATTGTATTTAGTTTTTCCTGGCTTTGAAAATGACCAAAGCAGCATTTGGCTGTACCATGGGAGTATGCTGTACATCTTTATCAGTATCTTAACATTAGAGCCCTTTTGACAAATATCTAAGTGTCTTACATAGCATATTGAAATTCTGCTCTTCTGAGTTATGCTTGAACTTATTATCCAGCATCTATGGCTTTCAAAGCTGTTAGGGCTGAAAATTGATGATAGTAAAGCTGAGCTCTTGTACTTTCCATAGAAAATGTCTCTTCCGTTCATTGATAAAGAACATGAAACCCTGAGAGGCTAAACAATTTATCTACCCAGTATCACCTGGGAAGTCACTAAACAGAACCTAAGAGAAAAGAGGCTCAAGTCACTTTTTCTAGCCACCATACTTCACTTGACTCCTTGCCTCTGTAGCCATCCATCACAGTGTCAAATTTGTATCAGTATAGTAATGAATCTTTGAAAACACAAAAAGGCATTCCAAATCAATGTTGGAAACAAGTTCTGTGGGTTGGCCACATGGTTTTTTCCTACACTTCATTTTTTTTAGTGAAGTCAAAGGTTGTTTACATGAAGCAAATACCGTTCCCCTGTATTTTTTCCCCAGCTGTTTTCCTCCTCTTGTGCAAGATACTTTCTCTGCTTTTGATGTCGAACTTTTTAATGGAAGCAAATTTAGAAGTTCTCATCTTTGTTGCCTGACAGGTTAAAATAGCAGTTGATATCCCCCAGTATGATATCCACACAGAATTATATTCTGGGGGTGTTTACTTTCTGTGAAGTTTTAATGAGGATAAAACTCATCTTGATTTTGAGTTTTACAGCAGAAAGTATCAGTGGTTATGCCTCCTTTACAGCTTTTCTTTCCTTTAATCTCCTAACTTGGCATTCTTTCTTCTGAGATTCTTGATCTCAGTATTTATCTCTGTGTGGGTTTGCTTTCCACAATGACATTTTAGTAAACCTCTTGTATTTGTCCAGCTGGTGTTACTGCTCCAGGTGTTTCTGAGCAAAGGAGAAAACATTAACAAGCTGGGTTATTTGCTTTCAGTCCTGATATCCCTGTTCCAGAGTCTTCAAGCAAGCCAGAAGCTGTGCATCTTCTCTGGAGAGGACAACAGTGACCAGGTTTAAAAACTGAGACAGGCATTTTGTGGGACTTTCAAGGACCTACTATGAGGTCCACTGCTCTGAGTCTGAAGCTTCCATAAAACCCACTGCCAGCATTTTTGTGCAAGATGTTTTTTAATACAGAGGAGACTTACATGTAGTGTTACATGACAAGGTGTATCTGTTCACTTCATGCCCGTGTGAGGAGAGTATTTTGAGTCTTGCAATGAAGAGATGCTGTAATGCTGCCCTAGTGCCAGGCAGACCATGCCATTTAGCAGAGCATACTGCACATCTCCTTGACTTTGTTAGAACCTTTGTGCTCCTTGCTGTGATAGATGTCACAGAGGGCTATGCCAACTATATACATGATGGGGGATTCAGGTTCCACATAGTAACAGTGAAAAAAAGCTTTTAGGTATGAATGAAGAGAATTATTAACTGGTTTTGTAATGTGTCAACTGAATTCAAACAAAGGGCTTATTTTCTTGTAGTCTATAAAAATAGCAAAATATGGTTTAATTTCTAAATGACATATCATTTTGATAATGAAATTTTACATGGTCAAGTACTCAAAGGGTTACTAATCTTTTTTCGATCTGCATGGAGAGGCTTTACTGTTTGAACCCAAATCACAGACTACTCTAATAGTTTCATTTTTGATTTATGTGTTTGTATTTATTTACTGTTCACTGTAGTCCTAAAGTGGAGAGTTCTCAGGGTATCACAGGAGGAAACCAGGGCAAGAGAGGAATCTATCTTCATAGTATTACTTTTCCCTTTTTTAAAGACTTCTTTCCCAAAATACACCGCCTCGTGTTTAGCAGTTTCACTGCATTTTGGCAAAACCTCACTTTTTCAGTTATCCTTAAATCTGTGAAAAAGCCCTATTTTTAAAAACATTTCTGTGTGTCCATAAGTAGCACAAAAAATATAGTTAATACGGACATTTTTGTATCTCCTTATCCCTTCATTCTGGAGCAGACTCTGTGATTTTGAAGTTTTACCAGTGAAAATATGTAAGTAAGGTGCAGCCAGCATACTACCCTCAATTTTCTGAGAAGTGTTTTTAGCTAGATGTGTGTGCTTCTGCTTCGTTCACATATCCCTCCTTTTATTTTGTTGCAATGAAGGAAGAAATTGAGACAAAAACAAAGAAAAGAAGAAAAATTAGAAAAAGAAAAAATAAAATAGGGCTTTACTAGGTAGAGAGTAATCATGTGCATAAGAATCACTGCTGTACAAAATGTAGATAAGTGGAGATGTGGAAGAAGCAGATGGTGGGAAAATAGAGAAATATTAATTTGGAAAAATTTTCTTCTCCTGACCCATATGCCTCCTCCTCTTGTAATTCTTCTCTCCCAAAGGCTGTAAGTCTCAGGAAGTAAGTCCTGAGAATCTGCTGAACTGTTAATAGTGCTTGCTTTAAAGTCATGAAAATGTATGTCAGTATAAAGTAATATTAAAAGTACATAAGGTAAGCAAAATTCTGAACAAAATGAATTTTGAAAACTTTCTTCAAACTGCTGATGCATTCCTTAAAATGCTGGAATTGTGAGAGATAGGATAGTATATCCTTCTGTTCACTGCATGTATAGCATCAAGCCAGGTTTGTTTTATGTAATATTTTTCACAAAGAGTCACTGAATTTTGTATGCAATTTTTCATTTTTTTCCTGACGGGAGATTTGGAAACAACTGAATGAAATATTCTTCCACAGCACTTTGTTTATTCCTGACTTAAGAGGTCTACTGTTATGGAAATTGCGCTTAATTTTCATGGTTTTGGCTCTTGGAGCTTGTTTTGGACAAAACCTACTAGGTCCCGCTTAGGTAATATACTAACACAGATGTCATATCCCAAAGTATGTCAGCGTGTCAAAACAGAGATACTGGCAGGAGTAAGTCAGGCATGTACTTCAGCAGTTTACCAAGTGCTGAATCATGGCATCAGTGAAGGTATAAATGAGGCTGCAGGGAAGATCAGGTCTCTGTTGGCAGGGCTTTGTGCTGATTGTATTTTGTGTTGTTTGAGGACAAAGCCAAGTTCTATAAAAATGAAGAGAATAATTGAAAAGGAAAGACAAATTGAAAAATAGATTTTTCTTTTCCTATTTTATTTTCCCCAGATCTTTGTTAATTTATTGTAGAAGCATAAAAAGAGGGTTCAAATGTTTGAACCCTCTCTGGTAATAATAACGTTAAACATCCCAAGCACATTTTATGTCTGTCCAGTCAGAGGGTAGGTGAATGTGTTTCATAATTTCATACCCTACTTTGCTGCTCCAGTTAGTTTGCATTCCAGTTTCTGTGCTACCTAACAGTCTCTTATAACTTCTTTAATACTCGGTGACTTTTGTTGTGTAGCTTGAAATGATATACGGTAATGGAAAAAGAAATGCATTAACCATGGAGTGTTGAGTTAGCACACCTTTTTTTTTACTTTTGTTTTTTACAGTATATTGCAGACTTTTGCTTCTACTATTCAAAATCATACAGAAATGAAATATTGCTGAAGATCATCAGGTTCCAACAGTAGATAGTGAGGGTTTAAATTCTTATGTCCAATCCAAATCCTAATATGACCTTTTTATTCCAGAATGAAAAGTTAAAGTTGTTAGGGGCTATGGTACTCAGCACCTCCCTGCCACTGGCCTTTTGGCAAGCACCGTGGTGTTTTAAAGAACTCCCTTCTGTCCTACTTAGATTTCCACAGTTTTCTTACCTTTCTGTGATTATTTCCCTAAGTCTTAAATTAAACAAGTATTTCATAGGAAAATAGCTACTGAAAATTTTATTTGATCTGGTTTCTTTCAACACACTCTCCTAGGAACTGAGTCTGCTGCTGTGCTCTCATAGCAAACCCACCTGTTGCCTTTTTGTGTCCTTGAAGTGGTTCTGAGGCAAGTCAATGCCATGAGGGACCCTCAGGGACGGAGTGTTTTCTGGATGAAAACCAGAATGATGGTGTTCTGGATGAACACCTCTGGATGAAGTGTTTTCTTAATTCACTGGACACAGCCTAAAGGAGTACATTGTTGTGACTTCACTCTGGCCTCATGTGGTAGTTGTCTATAGTTTTTCTGAGTAAGCATGAGCCCTGGACAATACCAGCCAGCTCTGCATGACTTCCCCTGATCTTTGCTGCCCGGTGTTGCTGTGATGGAGGAAACAGAAGCAGTGTGAGGCTTCTGTGCATTTCCTTCTTCACCATCAAATACCATAGCTGAGTGTCTCTATAGTTATGGTTTCAACCCAGTAGATTTAAATACATAAAGGACAACAGCTTCTTTGTCAAGTTAAAAGTTGGACTTTTTCTCATTAATTTACTTATTAGGAAAATCTACTTTATCTCCAGTCCAACAGAATTACAGAAAACTACACTACATTGTAATAATTTTTTTTATAGGAATAAGTTTTGATAATTTTAGAAAATACACAAACCAAGGTGTATGGTATGCTCCATCACTAAAAAAAGCAAAAGAGCAAGGAATACATCAGTGTAGGGATACACATATTTAATCTAATTTCATTGGATTCTTTAACTAGACTAGAAAATGCAGCAAGTCAGCGTTGATGTTTTCTCATTTGGTTTTAAGAGCTGCTGTTTGATTTCAGTTTATTTTAATTGACTGAATGAAGCATAAAATGATCTAAATATCAAAAATGGGCTGAAATAAGAAAAACTGAATTCTGCTTTGGTGTAAATTAAATCTCTGTGTGGACATATTTGCTCCTTGATCAAAGTGTGCAAAAACCAATTTACTGAAAGTTAATAGCAAACTGCCATGATTAATTGGTTTGGTTTGGTTTGGTTTGGTTTGGGCCCTGAAGGCTTATGCAACCTATTACTTTGTTCATGTTGATATTCCATCTGGAGTAAGTGTTCTATACTTTGAACTTTAAAAAGCATTATTTTTTATTTTTACGTCTCCAAATAAATTGCATTGAGTTCAAACAGGGTGCTAAAAGTGGTTTTTGTTCTTCACTGGTTCAGAAATCTTCTAAAAACATGCTCGATTTTGTCTGGAGGGCTATAGGATTTGTTGTTGCTGTTGAACTTTTGCATCTCAAAACGGAGTATTTTTTGTTCTTCAAAGTAAAGCTCTGTAGATCTGAACTCTGTGCAGTTAAATGCTGCTGATTCATTGTGCTTACATATTTTTACATAAATAAGAGTGACTGCAGACATCAAAACTGTTATTGCCATATTGTTGTATACTATGTACAGATTATAATGTTATTTTGTATTCGAGGTTAAACTCCAAGGTTTTGTCTTCTAACTGTCAAATCCTTTTCTTGAATTTAATCAACAAATATTATGTGCATTCAAATGCAATTATAAATTAATTTTCTCCACAGCTTTCATGTTCTCAAAGAGAACACATTGTCAATTTTCTGCATGCAGTTCTCGAATCCAATTTTTATTACCAGATGCTCTGCCATGCCCCTTGAGCTTTGGATGCAAAGTAAATAAAATTCTTAAATATTTCCTTCCCCGCAACCCATGTTTTAAAAAGAGGTGGAACTACTTCTTTCTGTGAGCCATATCTGATTCTTACTTTCCAACCACTGCTTCTGAACAATGAAAATACTGCTAGAAAGAAATGGGGTATAATTAAATTTGAAATGGAGAAAACACACATAATCAAGAAATAGCTTTAGTAGCAAAGTAATTTTCTGACTTTATGCATGAGTCTATGCATTATTTCTACAGGGCTTGCTGTCCATAACTAACCATTGGATGTAACTCAAATGAGTTTGAATAACTGTGGAGGATAATTCAGATACCATGTTCTTTATCTATCTACTCAAAAGGAATGTCATACCTTCTCTAAAAGCCTTTTACAGCCCTGTCAATGTGTCTGGTCTTCTCTGGTGCTTTGTTTTCCCTTGACCAAGTGAGGACATGCTGTAGCTACACTGATGTTACTTCTCACGTGACAGCTAACTTTTACTGACAGAGCTTATGCTGCAACTGAATTCTCAGGTACTCATCTCATTACTGATATAATTTGATAATATCCTATGGTTCATTAAGTACTTCTATTTTGTCATGATGCCAAATGTGGTAAGTAGTATATCTTCCAGGGAAGAAGTGTCCTGAAACACAGTGTCTGGATGTTCTGCTGGAGTTTTTAGAGTATGCTGAACTTCTGATGAAGCCTTTTGTTAGCTGTGTCTGACTAAGAAATGTATGTATTAACCCATTCCACAGATAAACCTTTTCCTAATAGGATTATAAAGTCACTACAGGTTGCTTATGCAATTTCTCAGAAATCACAGCCTTAACTTCAAATTCGGGGTAGGAATGGTAGTACTACAAACGTACGCTTTTTTTTCCTTAAAGGACTGTCAGTAAACTTTTTTGGTCATATCTTAACTGTTAAGGGACTTAAGGTGATATTACACATGTTGGTATTGCATGTATAATTGTAACACCTCTCATCTGAGACTACACTGACAAGACATGGATGTGAAAATATCAGAAGATTTCAAGAATTCCTCTAGTTTTTGTTTATTTTTTGTTCCAAATTTTAAAGTGAAATTAATTTTTCACTTTAGTCTTTAAATCAAAACAATAGAGTTTTTCTAAAAAAAAATAAAATCCCCAACTGCATTAAGAATCTGATTTAATATCTTCCAGGTTATGCTTTCTTTGATTTGATATACTTTCCTCGATTTTTTAATTGACAGAAAAAGGGGAGAAAAAATATTATGCAAATATTTTTGTTTGCATATGTATTTTTTCTGTACATGGTGTAATATGTTGCAAATGTATTTTTTCTGTACATGGTGTAATAGAGGGATATTTCCGCTGAGATTATCCTGCCTGCTAAGTGCAGCGATTTCGGCACTTAAGGGTTCTTAAGTGCTTTACTACTCAGTCCTTATAAGCCAAGTTATCTCCAGGTTTCTTGGGGCAAGAGATGGTTATGTGAATTAGAAACAGGAAACTAATACATCTCTGTTATCGTTTCTGCCATCACCAAAATCTTACATGAGTACCTGCAATTCATATGCATTAGTCTGACCTCTCCCAGTTTAATTTATTCTTCCAGGTGTTAAATACTACTTTCTGCATGTAAGCATTTGCTCACTAGGTTTATCTTTAGCTTAAACAATAGACAGTTATGCCAAATCAGGTCACCTGCACTGCAGGAAAAGGTTTAAAAGTGGTCTGGGTTTAGGGGCAAGATTCCCCAATTATTTTAGTACCAAACTTGCGATCTGGTTGCACTAGCTGCCTTATCCAAGATCGATGAGGCACGGTGTCATAACAGCACGGTGACTGCACTACAGCTGTGAGCCCAGAAGGTAAATATTCCAAAAACCTGAGTACAGTGGAAATTGGTTCTGCTTCCAAAACTGCCTTTGCTGCTCTGGGCTCTGGTTAGGCAGGAATGTTATTTCCTAACTAATTCCTATCACATCTCTTTAGCTTTGTAAGAAAAGCAAGGAGATACAACATGGTAAAGGGATGGCTGTGGCTGGGTGCTGTATAAGGCTAGTGACACATCGTTGCACCTGGTCCTGAGGCATGAGCTGGTCTTTATGGTCCTTCACACAGGATTATCTTTGGCTTTGTCTCTTCAAAACACATGCCCAGATATTACAGACCAAACCCAAATAAAAAATGTCAAGTAATAAATCAAAGCCGATTCAACTTCACTGAGAATTTTTTCAGTCTCTCTTATTTTTACCTTTTATTTTTTTTTCTTCTTTTATCTTACTGATTTTAAGGCACTTTGAGTTAAGGCCATAAGGCCTTTGATTAATGCATGCCGGAATTATGATACTGCATTATGCATCAACTATTGCTTGATTATGCAAGTCCTTGCAAGCTATGTAAAGTTAGAGCTCAAAATTAGCTCTCCCGTAATAGGAGCAGTGCTCTTTAGTTTTATTGACCCCTGTGCTGTTCAGAACTTGTTCATGACATTTCCACAACCAGCTACATGGTAATATACATAGCTGAACTGGTACTGAGTCTTGTAAGAATGCGAAAATAAGTTGTTCAGGATATAGTCATAGCTGTTTTGGCTTTTCAGAGGGTGAGAGTGGCTGTCCTTGGCTTATGACCAGATTGTCACAGTGAAGTTAAAATGTGCAACTGCTTTTGCTGTAGTTGTCTAAGCCCATTTATTTCCTTGTTCTATTTTGTTCCATTCACCCAGGATCCATCATCCCTGTCTGTATCTTTTTTGTTTGTGTCTTCTTGTCACCCAATCTGGTGCACTTTATTTTTGTCTTGGTACAAATTAAAATGACACTCTCCCTGTCTCCAAGTTGACCTACATGATTATTTGTTTCAGATCTCAGCAAATATTGCTCTAAAAAAAACCCATCTCTGCGATTTTCTATGTAGGTGAAAAGAGTGTTATGAAAAGGCTGTTATTACTTTTTTACTGTTCTACCTAATCACTTTGCTTTGAATATAGCCAAATGCTTTCTGTGTCCTTGGTAGCTTTTATAGACAAGACTCAGCCAAAAAGGCTGGAAAGGTTGGGTTATTTGTTTAGAGAGAGGTGCTTTGGCACCATACTGTGCTTTGTTGTGTTAATGTGAATGGACTTGCTCTGATCTAATTCTGAGCAATACAGTCACTTTATGTAACTTGCAGAGGTATGTGGGGAGATGAAGCATCCTCCAAAGTGTCATTCATGCAGCTCCATTACTTTGAATATGTCTGTACACTTGTGACTAGGGCTTCTGGCATAAACTTTCATTACTTGATTTTCTATCCCTGATGTAACAAGAGTTCAGTATTTTCTTTTCTATTTCCACAGCTCCATAGTTAAACTGCTGGTGAGGAGTGATAATGATCTGATACTAATGCACTTTGGTGTAAGCAACAGGAAAACATGAATTTTGAGATGGAGCAAGGAACATTGCAAATTAATCTTTATTTCTGGAAGGCAGATT
>VWYI01015612.1:35604-48468 GCA_013399455.1 Anthoscopus minutus
AAGGAACAGCCGCTCCGTCTGGATGATGGCAACAACCTCCTCTCCCAGCAGAAACAGCTCCGAGAGTGTCTGTGCTGCCCTCCCAGAAGGACCCAAAAAAACAAACCCGCTCCCCTCTCCACTGCCCCCGGGGGCCCAGTCGACTCTTTTGTCTTTTAAAATACCGAAGATGTAGCAACCATCAAGACTTTTCTCTCAGCTAAATGGGAAAAATTCCACTGTCTAAGAAACGAAAAAAAAGGACATGTAACCCCCAACAATGCTGTTAGAAATCTGCAGATTTGGAATGTAATTTTTTTCCAAAATGTCTCATTTGACTATTGAAATTTACTTTTCAGTAGAATTCCCTGAGATAAGTGAATATTAAAAAAGTACAAGCCTGTGCAAAAATTCAAACCATCACACTTAAAGGAAATAGTAACTCCTTTACACTGCAGGAGTTATTTACTACTGTGCTAAACCATCATTGCATATCTCAAGCAGTTTTCTCTCAGTTACCTGCTCTTGTACTCACTACATTTAATAGAAGAATACCCATGAGAATCAATGAGAAAAGGATCACAAGTGCTGTATGGAAAGAACTCTGTAATTAAACAAGCCTGCCATCTCCACTCTTAGGCTTCTAGCAGCTAGTACTTGGAGATGCTTATTTTTGCTTATGATATTGTGGTGAGTTTAAACTTGGAATCTCTTTTTCGCCTGATAACATTTGCTGGCACTGAGGAATCCCTATAATGAAGCCAATTATGTCTGATTGGTTTTAAAAATGTGTTTTCTAGCAGAAGCATGTCCTAGAGAGTGCAGCTGGACAGTGTGCCCTACTTTGAACCACCTCAAGACTTCCTTGGTGTGCAGAGAAAGCTGGGAGGCCACTAGAGGCTGTACTGCAGCTCTGCAGCTACTCATCACAGGTGTGCTAAGATGGACAAGCAGTGGAGTAGCTCTGCACAATGAGTCTGCTACTCTCAGGAGACAGAAATATTTTCCCATTGACAGGACTAGCCAATCTGTTCCATGCTTTGGCATCAAAGTAGGTGGTGGGTCTATTTGATGCCCCTCAGTAATTTTAGAGTAAATATTGTTTCTTGCTGGAGCCAAGATTTGGCCCATTTCAGATGACTTGGTCAAAGTAATAAAATTCATATTTCATTTTACTTAATTTGCCAATATTCCATCTTGGGGGGGCTGCAGCAAAGGATTTCAGCACAAGGTTCCTAATGAGAAGAACTGGATCTTATATAAGCCATTAAAAGAGCAAGTGCAAAGTAGCATGAACTTGGACATTATAAGAATAAGAGCATTGTATCATGCTTCTAGGTAATTTGAAGTTCATAATTTGCTCAGTTAATACCTAATACTTATTTCATGTTCTTGCTAATGTCTGAGGCTTTATGCAAGTTCAAGTAAAAAATTGTAAGAAAGTAATAAATTAAGGACCACCTTGTATAGCTAGAAGTTTGAAAAATTTTGAACTCTAGTCTTCATCCTTGAGAAAGCCCTCTGGGGATATATGTCATCATGTCCTAGGCCATATGCAAGGTGTGTCTAGCTGCCCAATGATAAATTGTAATATAAATATTTTTTTTCATGAAAATGGCTTTAGCTCTTTCTTCCCAAGTACTATACTTCACTGATATCTTCTGCAGTAATGTGTGTGCTCTGGACACAGTCTCTTAAAATATTTGCTGATATTTTTCCAGGCTGCTGGGCATTGGGTGCTATATTTTCTCAACAGCCAGCTTTTTTTCTAAAGTAGACCAAAGAGAGGGACATGTCTGTAATTCATATTAATTAACAATAGATCATGAACTCACACCTATTCACTGAAGATATGTCTTTAAGATGCAGGTAATTATTCACCTAAGCTCTCTAGGGTGTAAACCTGTTAAATAAGTAAAAGCTCACTGGTTTTGAGGGCTTTTATGTCAGCACTGCTTTATGTCTTTTGCTGTACCTGCAGAGAAGGTTAAACATTGAAGCTGAAAATTGAAGATGATGGCCCTGTTACATATGCAGTTTATTTCAGGGCAATGTTGTAGTTTCAAGGAAAAACACTTGAGCTTATGCCTCTTCAAGAGATGTTTACCCAGATAAAAGTCTTACGAGGGCTTAATGAATTTCTGTGTTTTGTCAGCAGCTTGCATCTGTAAAGACAGTAATTTAGTACATTTAATGATGCCTGTTCCCACAGTAACCTTGGTAAGGTCTGGAGGTTCAGGCACAGCCACTTCCCTGAGAGGATTCATGTAGAAATATTGTCTTTCCATTTATTTTTCGACAGTCCTCAGCTCATTGTGACTTCTGGCTCTGCCATCTGCCCTGAGCCAGGGACATTGGAACAGGAATGAAAGTGCTTTAAATAGTAGGACTACTCATCAGCTTTCAACTCTATGCCAAGACTGAAGGGAATTTTAGGCTTTATTTTGCCTTGATGCTAATAGGCATTTTGGATCAAGTTTGTACTTTATAGTAAGTATATTCTTCAGTTCTGTTCATGCAGCCTGCTCCTTGGTTTGCCTGCCAGGACTCATTTGCCACCCTGTGTCTGCAAGTGGATGACAAGCAGCAGTAAAGCCCTATTTCTGTGTTACAGCAGCTCTGCAGGAGCCATGTATCCTAGCAAAAAATAAATAATTTGGACAGACATACGGATTGATATGTCTGTTGTGTATCTACTGTGAAGTTCCTCTGCTGGGCGCTACAAAATAATAGAAAATGCCAAAACCATTTTGTTTTGTTTCAAAAAGCCTCAAAACCCTCTATTTTATTGGGAAATTCTTGACTAGTTGTATCATAGACCAAGCTTGGCTTCCTAGTTCTCAGTCTCTGTGGTCCTTAGAGCAAGCAACAAATGGTCCTCAAAGGGTCCTGTGTTAGTGGAGACTCATGAGTGCCTCTTTCTATTTTCCTCAAGTTGCCTAACATTCCTTACAACAAGAGGGAAACAGACACAAGTGTAGGTCTCTTGTGTTGTTCAGATATTTGCCTCTGACAGGGAAATGCTCTGTTGGGAATCTTTACATGTAAGTGGATTGTAAAGTCTTTGCATATTTGCACGGGCCACAGATTTTAATGCATGATCTTGGTTATAACAGCTCTGCTGGTGAATGCTATATGCAGAAGGAAAAATTTGCCTTCAGACCAATGAAAAATTACATATAAATGCCAGAAAGCCATGAATAATACAAATATGCACATACGTGTACATTGAATGAATATTGGTGGAGTTGGTGACAGGCCTTGTATGTCTTCCTTCATCAGATTTCCTGATTGAATTAAAGATCAGGTTCTGTTTACCAGCTAGTAACAGAAGTAACTCTGAGCAGTTCATTTATTGTCTGGAAAAATAGTGGTGTTGCATTGGCAGTTTTTTATGTAATAGATAAATACAATGGAAAATTAAAAACTTCTCGGGGACTGCTTCAGTTTACTGGAAATACAGGGGCCTTAAATATAGAAAAGCTAAGGAATAAAGTCTCTTTGTCCTTTGCAAAATCAGAGGGTAACTGGAAGGGAGAAAGTTTTTAACAGTGTCCTTCTGTGCTCTTGCTAAATGTGACTGAAATGAACAAGTTTATTTTGGTGCAGAGCAGTTACCGATTACTACCTGTGCTTTCCCTGCACTTGGCACCACTGGAGGCCCACAAGAAATGTGTGCAAAAATGAAGAATTGAAAACATGTCCTAGTGCAAGGGCTAAACACACCTCACCTCTCTATGCAGCCTTGGCTTGTGTGTAAATGACCACAGTGAGAACTAGAGACAGGAAGCAAAGAGGCTCCTGTCTCACCAGTGCCAAAACCTGGCCAATATTGAGTGTGATCCTTTGGGGCATCTCTGTGGCACAGGGCTTGTGAGCATCTTTCTGCTTTCCTAGACTTAGCCCCCTCACAGTGGATTCTCTGTATGAGCCAAGAGGGTAAACATTTTGTCTGTGCGTCTGGATGTATGCTATGGACATAGAGAGCTATTAGCTCTTCAGGTATGAAATTTACCTTCTTTGCATAACATTCAGGAAATTATTCATTTTTAAACTCATCCCACAAAGTTATTATGCTTGACTGTGATGATATCTCTTCATTCAGCAGGTATAGTTCTCCCATTTAAAGACAGCATCATGTATGAAATGTTGCAGAATGAGGGTCACTGCATAAAGCAAAAGAGTTCGAATTATGTGTTCATCTCCATTCCCATTACAAAATCCAACATGCTGCAGCCAAGTGTCCTGGTGAGTCACTGTCCAGTAACTAATTTCTATGTGAAAGGCATTCAAAACCACAGAATTGAAGCACTCCAGAGAATACTGTATTAGCTGGAAATTCTAAAGGTACTAGTTGTTTTGTTTCTTTTATGGCTGCTACTTCAAAAACATTTCTAAGTGGAAAATGGAAACTTATATGGGGAATAGGGAAAAGGGGGATTGACTATTCCTCTGTAAGTTGAAATGGTTGTTGGACAACAACAAATGCAGGGATAATTGTGACACCCTAATGCATAAAGCGTCTCTAGAAAATTAACCACTTATTAGGCCAAGAAGAAAAGGATATTCCTATATAATTACGAGGAAATAGTTCAAATGGGAAAATATCAGTTAGGTAGTTTATGTAATCTTATGTATGGCCTTCTTAATGATTTTTTTTAAACAGTGGATGTGGAAACTCTTTGAATTATCAATGCTGAAAGCAAGATTGCCTATGAGATTTTCAGTTTTGCACTGTGATTCCCTTAGATGTATTTGAGCTAGGATAGAAATCTTTCTCGTCTACACACTCTCTGCCAGGTGAAAGAGATCCTGAATATTCCTCTTCCTAAATGCAGGAATACCTTGGCAGCACATCTGAGTTATGCCCTGAGTTTATTGCCCTGAAGGTAACCTCTACTGTTTGTGTGGATCACCAGAGATGCAACATAAATGTTTTCGTGAGAACTGGGTTGGTCTGCAGAGATTATCTGAATCTCCTGGGAAATCCAGATCCATCCCTATGAACATATCCTCTGCCTCCTTAATTAGGAATGACACCCTTTTTTGTGTTTCCTTCGCCCTCCTCAGGCATGGCTGAGGAGAGCTGTATGCTTTTCAGTAATCACCTGGAGCCAGAGATGGATTTGTTCACCAAACAGGTTTCAGCTGGATGGCTCATTATAACAGAGCAAACCCCATCTGCCCTCCCCCCCTCAACTCACGCCTGGTGCCACCTGCTTCCTGTGGCACCTTCTGAAAAGGTCAGTTCCGTGCCTACTCCTTTTCAAGCACAGAGCAGTAATGAACAATAACATGCATGGCTTGAAAATCATATGAACAGCTTTCTAACTACCAGTGTGTGTCCAGAGTGTGCTAGAACAGATTGCAATGTACTTGGGTTTACGTTTTTTTTAACTCATATCTTTAGTTTCATGAAGCTTGGCTCTAACTTTCACTGCTATTTCCGTAGCTCCTCCTCAGTACTATTACCAGTATTTCTGGCACGACATTTGCACATTTTCCTGCAGTCAGTCGGATGTTCATGAATCG
Organism: Anthoscopus minutus; assembly: GCA_013399455.1. Taxonomy (NCBI): domain Eukaryota; kingdom Metazoa; phylum Chordata; class Aves; order Passeriformes; family Paridae; genus Anthoscopus; species Anthoscopus minutus. The sequence goes on from VWYI01015612.1 coordinate 41,116, forward strand.
ATTTGCTTGCAGGCTACTGAAAAAGTTCCTCTGACCTCACACTGAGTGTTGCTAAAGCCTTTGTCCGCGTGGTGGTGTTGCATACTCTGCTACATAGTGCCGTAATCCTTTACAGCTGTACTGCTTCACAAATGCTGGGCATTTCCTTGGCCTGTGCTGTTTGCTAGAGCATGTGTAGCCCCACGTGATACGTTTATACATTTGTTTAACACGAGCTCCACATTCTGTTCTGCCTGAGGGTTTTGTTTTGCTTTCTTATATTTTGTTTGGTTGGACATTGTTAAAACAGAATAATAAATTTCAGCAGCATAATATTATCAGTCCTCTCTTTGTATGTCTCTGCGCATCATTTGTGTGATGCCAGCCTGAGTTGCAGTCAGTTTAAAGTTTTGTGGTACAAATATTTGAATCTTTTTAGAAAGAAAGGAGTTACTCCTCACATTAATTCTTTTAATGATACTGTCCTGGTGCAAGCTCTTACTCTGCTTTTAGTATGTTTAGCCAACACCATGTCCTGTTCAAAGCATACAATTTTGACACCAGTTTGCTTCATCCTTTGCCTGAGCTCAGGTTTCTGAGCACTGTTCCTCAACTAAGCACAACCACTTCAAGTTGGCTTCTGTGAAAAAGAATTCAAGGTACAATTCAGTGATGTTGTGGACAAGTCTCCGGAGAAAAGGAGTGGAAACTTTTTGTGCCAGATTTATTCTTTGAGACAGCAATTCAGGAAATGATGTCATCTGTCTGGACTGGGCAACTTCTGTTGATTAGCAAATTTTTTTGCTTTATGAAAGACTAGTTCCCTTTCAGGAGCCTCTGTCACCTTCAGAGTGCAGCAAAATCCTCTCTTCTCCTAATCTAAACCAGAGTCGCATAGGGAACCCAGTGAGTGTTTTGAGCTCTAACTTACCTTTTCAGCTTTGGATCATCTAACACAGGCTTTTCTGAACTTGCACCTTTTTTCAGTCTCCATCAAAGAAAATTTTACCTCTTTTGCTCTCTCTTTCTCTCTCTCTCTTCTTCCTTCCCTTTCCTTCCCCTTCCTTTCTTTTCCTTTCTCTTTCCTCCCTTCTCCTCCTTCCTTTCTCGCTTCCTCTCTCTCTTTCGTTCTTTCGTTCTTTCTTTTTGTTCTTTCATTCTTTCGTTCTTTCCTATAGGAAAGGACTTTTTATACAGGAATATAAGTACTCTAATGCAGGAAATTGTCTGCTTTACGCTGTAGGTGTAGCTCAATGCCTAAAAGAAAATCTGAGAGAAAGTATGATTCTGAATTAAGATTTTAAAATTTGGCTCCCAAGTAATAGTTAAACACAATAAAAAATTTGTCTTGGGAGTGGCCTGTGCTGTTCAGGACAAATGGAAAGCAGAATCTGGGCTTATTTATAAATCTGATGTGAATCCTTCTCTGATAGAATTCCTCTGAAAGTAGAGGTGAACATGCTAAATCTTTTCCAGAGATATCTACTAGCCTTAGTCCATCAGGTATTGTTTAGCCCTTGCCTTTATTTTCTACTCCTCTGCTTAGTATTGCCTCCCAAAGCACACATGAGCAGGAGTGCATGAAAATATGAGCTGTATGGCAAATCAAGGAAAGGACTTGTTTCATGAGCTTTGGCTGTTGTTTTTATTTGCCTTTCATTTCCCTGGGGAAATGGGCCCTATATTTAGAAAGGAATAAGTGTCTGAGAAATTCTCATGCCTCTCTTTGTCCCTTACCATCATGAGAAAAGTGGAATTTGTGCTGTGGCTTGGCTCCAGTGCATGGTGACAGAGCAAAACCTCAGGTGGCAAGCCAAAAGAGCCTGTGCTAGAAGCAACATGAGGGGCAAAAAACTATGTCACAGATGTCTTTGCATGTCTTCGCATTTTTGTGGCACAGTTGTGACACCTTGGTGTGAACACCTCTGAGCACTGTTAAAGTTCCTCTGATTATGAGAAGGAACCAGATAGAGGGCAGGGTGTAGTTTGGCTCCCAGGATAAACTTGCCTCACAGTGAAGAGGGTTGGCAAGAACCTACTGCCAGAGTCAATGGCTCACACTGTGCAGCTCCAGGGATGTTTACTCACACTCCCAGTGCTGACAAGCTGCTCTCCAATGCCTGACAGTCATGAATGCCTGGATACAGTTCTTCCTGACATTCAGCATTTCATCTACATCCCTCTCCCTTGTTCCCTGGGGAGAAGCATCACTGCCTTTTGGATGTAGAGATACCCTGACTCTCAGCTGGGTGCCAGGCTCAGCTGGAAGCTCAGCTGGAAGCTCAGCTGGAAGGAGTCTGGGCAGTACATTTCTACTTGCAGTTTCATAGAAATAGAAATCTGCTGTAAGCTTGATGAGGCTTGAAGTGAGGCTGTGACAGTGCAGGGCACTTTGAAATTGTTAAAGGAATCTGAGTGTCTTAAATATATAACATTTCATTACTGATACTGGCCTTGCTGTTGTTTTGGGGTTTTTTGCTGAAATTTAATCACTAGAGAAAGCCAGACATCATGGGTAAAACTTCATTAGTGCTGTTTCTCTCATTAGCTTGTAGCCTATTCATCATTCCTATTTTTAAGTCATTTGCATGACTGTCACATTTCTGCAGCTTTTTCCTTTGTGTTTTCATGTTGGCTAATAGCATATTCTATTGTCTTTCTTGAAGTGTCCAGAAAAGTTGGAACTGAAGTAAATATTTTTGAACTCTGTCTCTGGAATGTCATATAAGTACACATCCTTTATTAGGAGCTTCTTCCTTTGGGTAATGAGGCCTTGGGACCTTCCCCATGGAAGTGCAGTCATCTAATTCCTTGGGTCTATCCTCCATTACTTGCCAATTTCCTGTATAACATGAGATTATTTTTGCTTGCAATGAGGAGGAGATATGAACATTTCTGCCTTCTCCCTCCTGCAAGCTATGCCCTTTCTATCCCCAGAGGCAGGCAGTGTGCCCTTACACAATGCACTAGCATATCACTCATTTTGTCCCTGCTCCAACAGGGTTTAGTGATTCAGACATTAGCAATACCTGCACAGCAGAGAGGCTGGGTGGAATGGGCACCTTACACAAGCTTTAATCAGGAGAGTTTGTGGGGTCTGTTACTCTTGGATGCTTATGTAGGAACATCAGCATTTCCTATTTCAGCACACATCATAGAAATTTTTCAGCTGATTTTTCTCTCTCAGAGTTGAGAGTTTAATTCTGATTTTAACAGGCTTTCACTCACAAAGCTCTTTTTTACTAACATGGAATGTATTTCTTCAGTCATCCCAATCTAATGATAAGCATCAAGATAGAGGAATTCTGCTAATCGGAGTTGACAATTAAAAATTGAGAAGACATTGATACCAATATGGGAGTATAATTGGGTATGGGAACAGTACCTGTGTGGTATGGTTATGCAGGCAGCTGAGCACAAAAGTGAAGGGTGAAAGTGGCTTCTCTGGTGCTTGCAGGTGTCTGGCACAAATGAATGAGGAAATACGAACTTGTCTCATGACCTCTCTGACGTGAGTGAGATGCAGAGTCCTGTTAGGCTCTCTGGTTAAATGCCACTCCCCCACTGTACTGCATTGCTGTAATATCTCTTCACTCCTATTTCTTTCAGGAGGACACAGATGAATGGTTGGGCCCAAGAACTTCCATATTGGTGAGGAGAGTTGGTGTGCCGTGTATTGCTTTCATTTTCTTCCAAGAGCTGATTTATTTTAGCATTGCATCTCTACTGCTTTCAGTGTAGCAGAGAAGTAGGCCCAGACTTGCTCTTCTTAATAGCTAGCTAGCAGCTGCTGTCAAATCTTCTTTGGTGAGTGAAATATCTAAACTGAGACATAAACTAGCAAAATTGGTGCTTGACTCTGCCTGTTGATAAATGAGAGAGGTTCAGAAGTTCAACAACGATCATCTGGCTAGGAAAATTTTATATATAGGGAGCAATTAAGCTGTGCTGATTGCTCACTTCTTTTTAGCAACACGTAATTCTCAGACAAAGGTACTATAGACAAATCCCTCCTGGTGTAGCTCTTGCTTGTTCTCATGCTATCTAACTGCAAACTCCCAACCCTAGCTGAGAAGAGATATAATTAAATTCAATGTAAAATACAATTTTCTGATTGTTCAAAGGCGCCCATTTAAATTACATTAAAGTTCTTGAATTTGCATTTCTGATACCAGGTACAGAATCAGCTGTCACCTGTTCACATGTATGGAAAGCTTATGCTTATGTGCTACCTGTCAGCAATTTTGTTCTGTTTGGTTCTAGCATTTTAAACTGGCTCAGAGTTAAAAACTGGTCTGGCTGAGTAAACTCAGTCAGTTTAGTACATCTAAAAGATGAGCTTTGCTAACACAGACCAAGTTTTAAAATATTTGGTGGGGCATGCAGTAGGAACATAGCTAGAGGTCTTCCCAAAACCTGGCTTTGAATCATACTAGAAATGTTGTGAGCCCTGCAGCTAGGGAAATGAGGTTACATGCACTACAGCTTCTGGTGTTATGTGTTCAAGATTGACCAGTGTGTGACACAACTCTCAAGACCACTGAATAGACAGCAAAATGTTGGGATGATCTCAGATATATCAAAATGGTTCCAGCCAGATTATTTGAATTCTATAGAATTTTTTTTCAGCTCTGTAAATTACACATCTACTTACAAAAAAAAAGTTTCAATTACTCAGTTAAACAGAGTCAAATCTCTGCATTATGTAGGCATATAGCTACTGACTTTTTACATGTCAGAATTCAGTATGGAAAAGTTTGGCAAGCTAAGTTGTCTACTTATTTCTAATATTCTGATAAACACCACAATATATTTCTTGTGCTGCTGAAATCCACAAATACTTATCATGTTTGCAGAGAATTTAAGATAAGTTATCTCTGGTGCTAGAATTGCTTGTTGTACTGACCACTCCAGAGTAATCAATCTATGTGGTTTTCTTTTGCAGAAGAGGCAGTCTAGGAAAAGATGAACAAAAGACTTCTGTAAAAAATACTTCTGAGATAAAATAATTCTTAGTATTTTCAATCCACTGGAACATTTTGTTTTACAGAAGAAAATTAAAATACCTAGTGACAGTTTAAATGCTACCATTCAATGGAATGGAACAATAAAAAATAGTATAGTATTAAATATTAGTGTTATGGCACATCAAGGTTATATCCTTTAATTTTCAAAACATTATAACTTTTATATTATTGTACATCTTTTATTAACTTTATTTGAATAAAATATGAGATTTACTTCAGTTGCATAAATAACTTTGGAGATAAAATAATCAAATCAGGACCTAAGGTGAATATCCAGGTTGGAGAATCTGTGACACAGATGGCTGATGTTAAACCAAAAGTCAGTTCATCACTAGTTATACCAAAGAATGAATAAAAGGAAACAACTGACTTCTGATCTTCCTTCACAGCATTCAGCTGGGCTACGATTCACACATTTATTTATTTTGATACATTTAGTGTCAACCTGTGCTCTGCTGGTATTCCAGGAATCAGTCTGCTGATGGGTCCATCGTTATTCATTTCTGCAAAAAGTTTCTGGTAAGGTAGCTTAACTGAGCAAGCAATGGAAGCCTAGACAGTCAGGGTAATAGGTACTGACAGTGTAGAAGTACCTTCCTAAGGTCATGCTCCCTTAGTCTCCTTATAATTTTGAGTAAGTTGCAGGAATGAGTGTTGTGCTTTGCTTTTGATGTCTGTTGGAAGTGCTGGCCAGGTGACTTGTGGAGGTTAAAAACTACTGCTGCTGTTACCTTGGAATGAAAATTAAAAGCTCACTTTGACTGAAAGTTAAATTATATAGCCAATGAAATACTTCTAGTTGCCTTCATTTTGAAACAGGACTCAGTTAAAGATATAACTAGTTATAAGAAATTTGCCTGGAAGTGAAATGCTTTATTCAATCCTCGTGCTTGGACCTTGTTTCTGACCTGTTCACATCCCTCTCTCTGTGATTCTGTGATACCACACATACCACAGGATACAATACAGGTAATACAAATCAAGCAATACAAGAATACAACATGCACAATATCTAAATATAATACCTAGAGAACAAGCCTAAAATATAATAACTACATATATCAAAAGAAAACAGAACTATACAGAATACAATATAAAGTCCCAAAAGAGTGAACAATAACACCAGAGAATGGATAAAGTGATATGTTATACAAATAGAAGGGATACTGTTATGTACCATGAAACACAATGTACTGTACAATACATAAGATACTGCACAATAAAACAAATACCAGGCCTCCACACACATACAATGCACAGTAAGATGTTCAATACAACCCAAAGTATAACACAATACAAAAGACAATAAAAAATATAGAACACAATGCATTAAAAGAAATAGAACATAACACAATACATATATCAATAACAAAAATAATATCCATGATGCATGCAGTACGTACTGGACAATGAATACCAAACAATATTATATTTAACAAGACCAAGTTCAAGGTTGTACATGTTGGTCAGGGTAAAGCCCGGTATCAGCACAGGCTAGGGGATGGAGTTGGAGGTGGTGGTGGAGATGGGGATGGAGTTGGAAATGGAGATGGAGATGATGGAGAGCAGCCCTGTGAGAAGGCCCTGGGGTTGCTGGTGGGTGAGAGGCTGGACATGAGCCAGCCATGGGTACTGCCAGCCCAGAGAGCCAAATGTGTCCTGGGCTGCATCCAAAGCAGTGTGGGCAGCAGGGGAGGGAGGGGATTCTGCCCCTCTGCTCTGCTCTGGTGAGACCCACCTGGAACCCTGCATCCAGCTCTGGGGTCCCAGCACAGGGAGGGCATGTAACTGTTGGAGCAAGGCCAGTGAAACCACTACTTTGATGAGAGGGATGGAGCACTTCTCTTGTGAGGAAAGGTTGAAAGAACTGGGATTTTTCAGCCTGGAAAGGAGAAGGATTTGGTGTGACCTAAGTGCAGCCTTCCAATATCTGAATTAATACAGAGAGGGTCTTCTTTCAAGGGCATGAAGTAATAGGATGAGGTGGAATGGCTTTAAAATGAGAATCAGTTTACAGGAGGTATTAGAATGAAATTCTTTACTGTGAGGTTGGAAAGGCACTGGCAGAAGTTGCCCAGAGGAGCTATGGATGCCCCATTCCTCAGAGTGTTCAAGGCTGGGTTAGATGGGCCTTTGATCAACCTAGCCTAGTGAAAGCTGTCTGTGTCCACAGCAGAGTGTTTGGAAATATATGACCTTTAAGGTCCCTTCCGACTCAAACCATCCTATGATTTTATGATACTGTATCACACAGGAAATGCCAAACTGAATACAAGGCATTCTTTACAAATAACATAACTGGAATGTTTTCCATGCACACACACACACACACACACACACACACACA
>VWYI01015613.1:0-51999 GCA_013399455.1 Anthoscopus minutus
GTTGTCCCCTCAGCATTATCATAGTTATAAAAAATCAAACTATTGTACAGCTAGATCAAAATTTGTCTAAATTCACTGATTTCTTTTCATTCACTGATTTGGTGTCTGATTTTTTTTCAATGGGTGTACAAGGAGTTAGAGGTGATAAGTAAGTATATATACCTGTTGATTCAGTCTCCTCCCTGCTCTTTCTGGAATTCACTCCATTTCTCTCTACCTTCATTTATTTATTTGTAAAATTATATCATGGTAAAGATGAAGTTTTGTAAGAAATCTGAGATCTGTCTATGAAGAGTTATTTTAAATCCATTTGTGGACATTTCTACTCTCATTTTCATTACTCTGAAAGTGTAGAGAAGAAAGTTTGAGCCCAGGTTTTTGACTCACCTGTAGCATTCTGGGATAATTTAGACTCTCTTTTCATTAAAATGTAGGTGATTTTGTATTCTGCCTGCTACAGTTAAAAGAAAAACAAAGTGATGAGACAGGCTTTAAAAACATGTGGAAAGTCTTAAATATTTTTAAAATAAGTACTGAGGTTTTTGGAAGGAGCTGGTCTTGCACAGGATCTGTAATATCAGTTTCATTCCTTTTAACTGCTTAAAGGAGAAGGAAAAAGAAATAAAATACATCAGATTAAGGTTTTGATCTAAGAAAGGTCCGAACACCCTGAAAAGTGAGATAATATATGACCTTGAAGGAAGATATAGACTCTGCCCCAAGATTTTTATCATTCAAACGTGTTGATTTTTCTGGATAAATTGCTCTGTATTCTGAAGTCACACTAAATACATCTAATCAAGGTACGGAGTATGCAGCCAGCTTGGTGGAGCCCATGACAATATGTTTGCTGGAACTGACAGAAACATGAGTGGTCCAGGCTTCCACAGGAGTGAGTTGCTGGCACAAAGTGCATGTTCTCTCCTCTTCTTTATGGAAACAGCCTCCAAATGCATCTGTTTCAACTTTATTTGGGGGATTCTTGTGAGAAACACAATTGTCTTTTAAAACGGGAAACATCCACAAATGGATACTTTCATCCAGCAATAGATTCAATCAGTTTAATTAGCGGGAATATTTGCAGGTCTGGTTAAACAGTTTATCTGAAGACACAAAGAAACAAGCCCTCTGAATATCCATCTGTAATTTTTCCTCAGGTTAGATCTGTGATCATCTCATTCACTGGTAGATGTATTCCCTAGGACATGTCTGAGGACTGAGTTTTCCTCCCTCCTGCTATCATCTCATTCTCTGATCCAATCTGACTAGAATATTTTCTTTTTGTCTTCTCATTCACTTCTACTACTAATATTAAATCTGTTACAGCTGACTATAATATAAAATACTCTAAAAAATAATTACTTGCACACAATTCAAAGAGGTCTGCAGCTATTTGTGGGTAAAACAAATGAAAATTTATTAACTAGTTTTTGAGCTTCATCTGTAATTGTTAATTCCTGTACATAATACCTTTTTCAATTTATTTTCAGGATTTTACTTACCATAGTAAAGGCAAATTCCTTCATTGCTGTTTCCTCACTTTCACTTAGCAAGCTTACACTGTAAACTTTACATGTGAAGTTTAATTATGCTCTCTAGTGACTATCATTCTTATTTGATGGTTTGCAGTGTGAAATCATTTTACAAATAATGCATTTGGTTCCAATGTTAGGGTTACAGGCAAGAGAACAATTAGTGAAATTAACATTCCTTTTTTCCTCAATTAACTCTTCTATGGTAAATTTGGTTAGAACTTAATTAATTAAGGAGCCTTTTTTGCTGAGTGAAAATAAATCTTTAAAGCAAATCAGGCATTCAAACACATTAGTTTAAGGACTTCAGATCAAAGAAGGCTCTCTAAATATAAGAGAAAACATATACCTAATGAAGTATATACATTTTTACCTGGGGCTGGAATGCATAATGAGTAGTTTGGAGGGTGCACTGTGAATGATATTCCAGAAAAAAATATTTTAAATGTAATGGGAAAAAAAATTAATTTATAATAAAATGACATTTTCTGTCTTAATACATAGAAAATTACTTTTTTTCTCAAAGATGCCTTCTATTTATATCCATGTAGTTACACTGCTTGAAGAAAAATAGGATTTACTACTCGGTATAGTTGCAACAAGAGTTCTTCTCCCCAGAATCTGAAGCACTTAACACTGAGAACCCCTGTAAAATCTATATAATAGCATAGCCCCTGGCAGAATACTCAGGAGAAAAAACACTGTCTCCCAGTACCATACTCCTATGGTCCTCAAATTAAGACACTTGTCAGTTAAGAATGAGGCAAAGCAGTTGTTGAGTAGCTCAAATTTCTGCTCATTTGTTGTTACCAGTTCACGACTCTCATTTGCTTTCTTTATTCGGAAGAATGCTTTATTAAGCTTCATTTTTGGCTGACATTCCTGCTCTCCCTATTATTTTTTTCATCCTTTGCCAAGATCAGCTTCAGCTGTACCTTGACCTTCCTGACTGATCCTTACACAACTGAGCAGCATTGCTATATTCTTCCCAGGATACCTGTGCCTGCTTTCCCTGCCTTTCAATGTCCTTCTTGCCTCTTCATTTGACCAGCATGTCTTGACTCAGCCATGCCAATCTCCTTTCCTCTTACACCAAAGGATTGGTGTGACTTCCTTAAAGATCTGCCAGCTTGGTTCTGCTCCATTGTTCCAAAGGGTGGTTTCTCAGGTGGGCCTATTGACTAAACCCTGGATTCCTCCCACCACGTTTCTCTGGTGGCAATTAGGTCCTGACTTGCTAGCAGAGCAATGGGATCCAGCTCCTCCAGTTTTCTGCCCATGCTGTGTGCATTGGTGTAAAGACACCTTAGCTGGGAAGTCAGCTGTGTGTCCATACCTTCACACCCTGTAGAAATTAAGATAAACACCTTTAATAACCTCTGTACAAAATGAAAAGAAAGAGGTACTTTCACATTTCACTTTATCCCTTTTGTTTTAGACAGCTGTTTTAAAAAGAGGTGATTAGGTTCCTACAGTCTTCATTTTTTTCCAGTGGTTGTGAAGAAAGCCATCTGAAGTTGATCTGAAGAGTAGCAGTCCAGGTAAACATTTACCTGCACAGGGAAGAATAGAAATTAGGATCATAATTCTGGATTGAAAGTAAACTCAGTACTGCAAATTCATCCAGCACTGAGTATTCTTCAGGAGCTCATAGGTCAAAGCAAGCACTGGCCCAAATAAAGTAACAATTTAAAAAAGAACAAAACAGAACCCCTCAGACATTAAGAATGGGAAGAAACTGCTACATTACAGGTATTTGACCAGTTTTATTTGATGTCTAGCAAAAGTAGGAAGTAAAGATGAGGCTCCATTAACTCATTTAAATCTCCTGGTGATTCATATCAGAGTTCCAGGAGAAAAAGCATTGATTCAGCAGGTTTTGATTGAGTCTTAGACAGAAGAGCCAATGGGACTCAGACTAGTTCTACAAGTAAATCTTTACTTTGCAATGAACATTAGTCTGTAGTCTTTTAATACTCTCTGTGGGTGTTTATAGAAAAAGGAATGGTTTACTTTTCAATATGGAAATGTCCACACACACATATGTGTACAAAAAACTTAGAAGGAATAGAACATGAGTCTAAAACAAGAAATATAACTGCATGACAACTATATTTGTAGCAGGTGAAGGACAGAACACAAGGAAGCTATTAAATAAATCATACTTTATTATACGTGCCTGTATTATGCAATGCCCAGTTAAGTACCTAATTATGTGAAAAATGCAACTGCTGTGTAAAGCAACATCAATTTTCAAACATGCCTGCTGAGCTTGGGGTTGTCATTCAGATACCTGCTCAATTGCATGCTCTTGTACCCCAACTGCAGAGAATATCTGTGTGCCTGTCAGAAGTCTGGCACAGGTTATTAGTGAAGAAAACCAAGGCTTTGCAGGTTCAGCAGGCAGTCCCATGATCTATCCAACATAGCTGACAAATTTCATTATGACTCCTAACTAGAGCTCTGGCAGTGTATCTTTGTTTTGTTTTGCTGAGGGGATGAGCAAGGAGAGCCCTTCCTCTCCTCAGACTGTAGAGCTTTTGATTTCTTGGATTTCAGCTCCAGTTGATGAGTTCTCTGCTATGCTTAGCTACATTTCTTTTTCTTTTTTCCTCTTCTCTGACACATTCTGCATGCCATTAGAGAGCAAAAGATACTGCTGCAACTCCTATTCTTAGTGTTGGTCCATTTGCTTTTTTGATTATCATCCTGTCAAAGAAATGAAATGGCATTGCTTTGCAGTACTGAGCTCCATGGTTCTCAGTTTCATACTGTTCTTTGTTACCTTGACAGGTAGAAACTGTTTCTGTTTTTCCTCTTGAATGCTTTATGTGTGATGCTGAACAGCTCATGGTGACAGCTAAAACACAGCAAGCTGCCCTAAAGGGTATTCCTCACATGTGTTTCTTTGCTCTTTCTTCACACTGGACATATTAATAAGGCTCAAGACTACCTATGTTTTTCTGTGGAGAATAGGATCTTTACAGCTTAAATATGTCTACACTCATGTAAATATTACCAAGGTGACAGAACATTTGGATTTGTTCTGAGAGGATTCTCTGATTTCATTTTTCAGCTTAAGCTTTAACGTATTATTTGAATTGTCTTTCTTGAACCAAAAGTAATATTGTCTTGCATATTCATCCATTTGACTGTAAATTGCAGACAATGAGGTTGAGGGAATGGAGTGCTCTGTGACTGGCCTTGCAAGGGACAAATGAATAGTGAGAGAGGCCACATAATGGGACAGGCAAAAGCTAAACTATTTTTTTCCAAGAAGCTGAAGCCTAAGTGTTTTGAAGAGGACTTTGCAGCTATCCTGTTTCAGAGTTCAATGAAGTACTGGATGTTGGGGCTGATAAAACCATTAGGGAGAAACATATAGATTTGACAGACTGCAGATAGTTCTGATTAAATGGTTAAACTCTCATCAGGCACTATGCAGCATGATGATTCCTGCTGGTTGGTGGTGCACCAGTTCCTCAAGCAACTTCCTGGCTTTCTTGTCCTCATCTAAAACAGAGAGTGTCTGTGCAAAATAATCGAGGTGGTTGAGAGCCAGAGATCCACCTCAAGCACCTTGAGCAGATGATTTGTGGACAGCCCAGCTCTCCCTGTTTCCAGAACAGGGCTCAAAGGCATATGTCTTGGGGTGCAAAAGGCTGAGAGCAAACAAAAAATTTCTGCTCTTAGTCTCCCAGCACTTACTTTCCTTTCACAGACGTTATCTGACTTTTAAAAAAATGCCATACTTAAAGGACAGCTGATATGACAGTGGTGCGAGATGGTAATTACAGCTTTCCAGCACTCCACAGAAACAAATCACAGACCTTGTATGGACCGTTTCTACCAAGTGTTTTTCCAGGCTTCTCTGTCATATTATGTCATTGCCACTAACTGGATTCTTTCACCTTAACTAGACAGAAGAAAAGCTGTCATCTCTTTAGATGGTGGTTTTCACCAATTTGCTTCATTGTAATCTATTGGCAAAAGCTAGACCTCTCAGTTCTCTCATGCATTTATAATTTTCTTGACCTCTACAAGCTGAGGAGTCTGTGCCTCCAGCCCTGTTTCCAGCAGGTGCATGTTGTCCAGTGCAGAGCTCTGTGCCATGGCTAGACTGCTCCCCATACCTGAGCTGCAGAAAGCAATAATTTCTTCTACTATGCTAGGTCAACCTTCAATTTACTCTGCTGATGCATATGGATCTTCTGGCCCTGCTATAGTAAAATAGCAGCATGAGATGATGATGATGATGATGATGGTAGTGATTGGGATGTTGATACTTAGGCGCTGGTGGACAGTCAAGTAGGCATAGATGCTGAAAGATGAGCAGCAGTTTAAAAATGACTGTGATATCCAAACCTGTCTTCAAATATACTTTGCAAAAACTGCTCCATGGAAAATTTAGCATTTCATGGTGTTGATACAATTCTAAACTATACAGATGAGCGCAGCCACCTCTGGACCAAGGGGCAAGTGAATGCAGCAGAATTTAGTTTCAGTTCTAGTTCTCAAAGCTCCCAGTTTTGGCACCTGGCTGAATACACCACAGCTCCCTCTCTGCTTTTAAAATTAAACTTTTTTTTTCCAAAACACTGGAGAAGTAGGGAAGGGAGAAGGCATTTCTGCCATGGAGTATGGAAGCATGGATCTGAACTGGGCAGTTGCAAGGTTAGACATGACTTGCTGACTCCTAGAGAACACAGTGAACTCAGGAAACTTCTTTTTGCAGAGGATGCTGTTGACACTTTATAGTTTATGTCTTCTCCTTTGTTTTCTTTATCTTATTGGTAGCGCAAAATTAGGCAATAAAAAAATGTAATATAAAGACAAAGAATTTTGCTCCGTCCAATAGCAATTACCTGATTTATAGATGTGTGAGGAGATTAAAAAATAATGAAAATAACTATAAAAGAGTTTCCTGATCAAACATTTCAGACAGTGTTTCTCTCCCTTGAAAAAATAATACAGCCTTTAAAAGGTACAAAACCAACAGATAAGCCCCTACACATCTGTGTATACATGTGCAAGTAGAGAACAATCACACATAGGATATTACATATTCCAGTATATGTCGGTGGATTACATATCAACAGGATGAATTAAATAGGAAAATGTTGACTTCATTAAATGGATTCTAGGTTTGTGTCTGTATTTGTAGACAATGTAACATTTGTGCATTCGTAAGAAACCAAAAAAGCTATCATTCATAAGCAGGCATTTATCAGATAAATACCAGAGGACAAACGATGTTGATTTGTTAAACAAAAATAACATTTTCAATCTCTTCTCACTATTATAGTATTTTAAGTATACTTTTACTCTCCATTTACATACTAGCTTAATGAAAAGTGAATAAATTGAGTAAAAGGAGTTATATCTGCCATGTACATCTCTAATCCCTTCTGTTTATATTCTTTTCACACAGAGATTGAAAGATTTAAAACAAAGGGAATTTGCTCGAAATGTGGCTTCAAAGTCATGGAAAGATGAGAAGAAACAGGAAAAAGCACTCAAGCGACTCCACCAGCTTGCAGAGTTACGGAAGCAGTCAGAATGGCAAGTTTTTAAAATTCATATGAGGTTTTAATGCCCTCTTTCCTCCCTTCCAGAAGAAATTATAATATTTTTACTCCTTCACAATGTAATGTACAGAAGCTGTGTGTACTGTAACCTACTTTCAGCTGTCTTCAACTCTGAATGATCCTGCTCTGCAAACCATACATTGAAAATCTCTGACTTAACTATATGCTGCTTGAAAGTTTGTAGTTTTCCCTCCTGTAGATAGTTATTCTCATGTCTTCTAAATGGAGTGTTTTGAAGATGCTTTCATAATATCACCATTTTTCCTTATCCAAACTGATCTGAAAAGATTAGCATGACTATCTTAACATTTGATCATAAGTTAATGGGAGAGGATAAACCCTTTGTGAATAATTTTTACTATTTTTAAGGTACTGGGGTTATTCTTCTGTTTCTCTGTAGGATAATTTGAATGAAAAACATGTAATTAACTGAATTAAGTTGGTCTAATACTGTTAGCTCTATTAATTAATATCAAGATACAGGATAAAGATGGCAGTAGCAAACCTTTAAATTTGAGAAATCTCCTTTGTTTACTGACAATGAATGCTTCAGTAGAATAGATTGCCATCAGACCAATTATTTACATTAATCTATGACCATAATGACTTAATCAGATAAATAAACTGGCATTTTTTAAAATTCATCTGAAGACTACTGTACCCTGGAAATAATAGCATTCAGAGTTTATTACAAACTCTTTTTGGCCTATGTAATTGCTTTTGAGCAATCTGCTGACATATAACAGTTTAGTGCTAATATATCACTTTTATGATTACGACTCCATTTTCATACAAATCTGCTGAAACAAATATAACTGCCTGTGGGGAGCTTCCTTCATGCCCACGCACTTAAAAATGTAGCCTCAGACAGACCAATGATGTCGGTGATAATGGGAAAACCTGAGGCAGTGGCCGGAGCTCTGATAGCTCCAAACACCGCGGCCGTGCGCCGTGAGTGGGACACACCCTGGGAGTGGGATGACCCAAGGTGCAGCCAGAGCAGGCAATGGCTCTAGACCCTTTTTGGCTGTCAGTCTGCACTCTGAGGAGGCAAGGATGACAGGGAGGCCTTTTGTTACAAGTGGCTTTATTTCTTCTGATGGAACTAACTGCAAAAGGCAAAAGGCAGAAATGCAGTAACTTAATAATGCAGTTTGCAGTAACTTAATAATGGGGTAGGTCCAAGGGGGGTACAAATCCTCAACCAATTGGGGATACCCTGAGAAGGGGTGAAAGAGGGGTTCATACAAGCATAGTGGGAATGGGGAAAGCAGGGAGAAGGGAATAGGTCACATGGACTAATAGGACATGGAGTTTTAGGGGATTTCCAGAGGGGATTTCCAAGCAGGGCGCTGGCACAAGGGAAGATTGACAAGGAACTTACCAGAGTAAGGGGCAGGTACCAGAATAGATTGACACTGGGATAGTAGGAGGGTACAGGCTAGGACTAAACCATTAACCTGGAAAATAACTATTAACAAAAAACCTCACTACAACAAAAGTCAGAATGAATCTGAGAGGGAAAGAGCAAGTTTGCTTTTAGAAAGAGCCAGGAGTCCATAATATTTTGCATAGAGTGTGGAAAGAGCGAGCTTGCTATTCCTCCCTGTCGTCACTACATGCTACAAGCCTATGCTCAGGGGGAGGCCGAGTGCTGGGATTTTGGTGGAGGGGTAGCATTCCCAGTTGCTCAGGAAAGACAGAATGTCAGCCTTTGTCAGCAGAAATCTACACACATTGTTACCATCCCTGAGGTAATCATCTCTCAGGTTCCAACCATAGTTCCTTACAACAAGCTAATTCAATTTGACAACAAAATTATTGTTAATCTTGTGCACAGAAAAGGTTTATTTTGCTATTACAAGAAGACTTTTAAAAAGGATTTCTTTATACGTCTTCTCCAAGAGATAGTTTGTTCTTAATGTACAACTAGGGGTTAATTTGTATCTCTTGGTGCTGAATTTCTGGCAAATGCAAGTATATTCTCTGAAATGCACACACATTCTCATATTATGAGTTGACCCTACTCCAGGGAGTCTTTGTCTTTCCCATTGTTGAAGATCAATGTATTTTATAGAATTTATAAAAAATGATTGCCAATGATAGCTTATATGTAGCTCTAAGAGTTTTAATTTATTTACATTTAAATCAAATGTTTTATATTTTTTGATCAAACACTTTATTTAATCTGGTTCCAGTTTTTTTTTTCTTGTTAGTGTACTGTAGTATCACATTGATAGCAAATGTAGATAATTAGTCTAATGAAATGTGTGTTTAAAGTATCTCTTGGAAAAACACTTTTATGGTGGCTATATATGTCACATCTTTAATGGAAAATGGCAACAGTCATTTCAGTCCCAGTTAATTATCTGTTTCAAAAAATCAGTGGTTTGCCAGTTTTTTCAAGGCCCTAGAATAGGTAACTTTTTTTTTAATTACAAGGAAACTAAATCACATTTAAAATCTGAGATATTTTGGAAAGAAGAATAATGTAATTAATGGAAGTAAAACAGAAAATGTAGCAAAGTCAAATCATGGTTGATAATGGGACCAGTGAAGTTGTGATTTTTTCCCCTCCAATTCTTGCTGACAGTTTTTGTATGAATATCTCTTTGAAAGTCATTTATTGCAGAATAATTTAAAGATAAAATGAGAATCTACTCTTTAAAAGGTCAAACAAGCACATTCTTCCCTAAGCAAGCAGAATGCTTCTCCTTCTCTTCTAGAGTGATTTTGCAGATGCTCCAGGTAGAAACATCTCTTTTTGAGCATGACACAATTTCCTTTTCAGAGGCCTTTCAGAAAACCAAGACTTAGCACAGATTAGGTTCACCTAAATATAAATTCAGAGTAATAACAATATTTGTTCTGGTGGTACATGGGTATAACTGAAAAAGAACATTCATGTGCTGGCATTAAAACATGTGATTGTCTATGTATAATGACTGTCTTGCCCATATAGAAGCCCAAATTGATGATAAACTGCACATTTACCCTGTCGGAACTTAGCTTTATTTTGTAAAAAATTTACTGACACCCTCCTTCACCAGACAGACATTGTCAAATGCAAGCTCTGTCATAACTTGGTTACTTAACACAGCTTTCTTTTTCTCTTTATTTTTTTTTACCTCAAAGCATCACTGGGAGTGGACCATTGCTTAAAGCCCCCCGATTAGTTCTGGAGAAGCAGCAATCAGCAGATGGCATTTTCCTGTACAAGGGCGGCAAGTTCACAGGAAGCTCTCAGAGAACCATCACAAGAGAAGGACAAGGTTTCTCCAAAAGCATACTAGAGAAACAGCAACTTATTGTGAGCAGGCACCATCCCCCAACTGAAAGACGCCATGCACTTGGAAATCATGTCTCACAAATGTTCCCCAATAGCAACAATGCTTCTCAAAGGGCAGGAGTGTCTTTTTCATTCTCTAAAAAGGTCCCTTTGAAGCTTGAGTCCTCAGCATCAGTCTTCAGTGAGAACTCTGAAGAAGGAAATGATTGTACTGAATCCCCCAACCATAAAAAAAAGCAAACTATTGAGGGTTGTCATTCTGTCACACTTTTGGAGGAGCAACTGAAAGCAAGTTTGGATAAAGAGTCACCTATTACACAAGACCAAATGGATTTGGATAACTGTGCATCAAGCCATGTAGCTGCAAAACCTAGAATGCTAAAGGAAAATGATAAAATTAGTGATAGGGAATCAGAAGAAAAATTCAGAGCTAATCCTTCATTTTCTAAAGCCAAAATACCATTTTCAAATTTGAATTTCTGTGCTTCACTGAGAGAAACAGAGCAAGAGAGCAAACTGAATGAATCTGAACAATTTTTAGAAACTCCCATTTCATCTTCATGCCAAGCTAGCAATTTTTGTACACAGCTGAACACCTACAAGCACAGCAATGCCCACCTGCCTGACCAGTTACCTGAGCTCCCACCACAGCCAGCACCAGAGCTGGCCTCTTCAGGCAACATTAATGACAGTCCTGGAACGATAAAAAGAGAAAGATCTTTGGAGATTACGGAAACCACAGGTGGAAATATGGAACCATTTGCAAAGGAGACCATGGCAATGCCCCAGGCATTGCCTTTCCTCCATGTAGTGAGCAAAGATGGCACCACTGCTCTGCAGTGGCCCACAGAATTACTTTTGTTTACAAAAACTGAGCCCTGTATTTCATATGGCTGTAATCCACTGTATTTTGACTTCAGACTCTCTTTAAGTCACAGGGAGGGTAAACAGCATGAAACAAATAAAGCAAGCTGTAAAGAGCTCTCTAAAAACAAGACTGCAGATGAATATGAACCCTCAGGTTTAATAAAACACAAGCAAATGTCAAATGAACAAGATAATCAGTTGTTGAAACCAAAGAAGATGAAAGATTCCCTAAACCCAAGAAAGGCCAAGCAAAAAGCTGAGTCAGACATAGGGAAAGAAATGAATGAAAATGGTCAAAAATGCATTGCAGATTATTTGAATGAAAATATACCCAAAGTGCCTGCTTACCTTGATGTCTCACAAAAGGATTATGTGACAGAAAAAAGTCTTTATACAACAACACAGAGAAGACCTTTAAAGCATAATTTCCATGGCTGTGAAAGAAAAACTCAGAACATTAGAAACGAAAGCATTTCCTTTTCTGCTTTTATGTCTAGGATTAAAAAATCTAAATCTGCAAAATGTAATTTAATTGATTCTGAAGAAAAATATGAGAACCAAAATGACTCCAGATCCCTTCAAGATGTGGTCAGCTGCACCAGTGACATAAGTGACAGTGGAAAGGACTCTAGTGGAAGTTTCTTTAGCTGCAAATCCAGTTTAAACAGCAGATATTCAGATAATGAAGGATGTGGAAGTTACAAGAGATGCTGGAGATTCCCATCTCCTCAAAAGCGCTCATCTGGCAGACATTCCAGCTATTCTGACACTACAGTTAGCAGTACGAGTAGCTACATGAGCTACACGGGTCCCACATCAAACAATCACAGAAGAAATCATTTGCTTTGTTGTTGTAAAAGAAAAAGCAAGACAGATGAAAGGCACAAATGTAAACACAGAAAGCACAAGTGTATTTTCACTTCAGATGATACAGATGAAGATTATCTTTGTCATAGTAGAAGTCACAGAACTAGAAACTGTATTCAGAGTGGCACAATTAAATATCGAAGATGTTCAAGACATAAAGTTTTACAAATCAGAGATGGGTCTAAACACAGCATATGTAGACATCAGCATTTGGGCAAAGTGCATAGTAGGAGTAGAAGCTACCACAAATCCAAAAGTGGTTCCACCAGTGATTCAAGAAGCAGTGAAAGATCATCTATCAGCAGAATATCAAGAGGCAGCAGTTCAGGATCCTTCTCAAAAGATACTGACAACTGTGACAACAAAACAAAAGAGGATGCTGAGACAGGTTCTAACACTGAACCAGGAAAAGCTGAAACTGCCCATTCCAGTTCTCTGAGTGTGAATAATCAGTCTAAAATCTTTGCCACCTGCTCTTCGAAAAACCTGGCAAAAGACATATGTGGAAAAAGAAAGTCAATGACAGCCAAGTTACTTTTAGAAAGAGTGCAGTCTAAGAAAACCCAAGAACAAATGCATGATTCAGAGAGATTTTCAATCAGTAGTGGGGTGGAATTAAAAGATGACTCACAAAGTCACTTTGCTCATCAGTTTTCCTCATCAGCAGATGACATTGCAACGTTACCTTTGCCAGAGGAAGTGCTAAGCATAGGTAAAAATGACATGGGACATAATGAAATCAGTTTGTTGAAAAACAGTGTGAAGAAAAAGAACTCTGAAGCATCAGAGATAACTAATGTTACTCTTTCACCTGGAACTGATTATGATCATTGTGTTCTTAAAGACATAATTCAAATTGAAACAGGCTATCAGAGCCCAAGCATAAAAAGGAGCACAGCAATAAAAGAACAAACCAATTTCTTCATTAGTGAAGTGCGGCCCTTTATACAAAGCTGTGATCCAGTACCAAATGATTTCTCTGGTGCTTTTCCCTCTAATAGATATTCTGTTGCCAATTCAACAGAGACCAAAGAAGAACTACACGATGTAAACATGGACTTGAACCAGGCAGAAGGCAGTTCAGACTCTTTTTGTGACAATGCTATGCAGAAGTATGGTGACACGCTAAATGACCTAGAAGTGTACAGTAAATCCACCTCCCCTCCTTTAACACAGCAGCCTATCACATTTACTCCAGAAGAAGTAGACAAGTACAGGTTGCTCCAGCTGCAAGCCCAGCAGCATATGCAGAAACAACTTCTGGCAAAACGTCTCAAAGTTTTGCCTGCCCCAGGACCAGCTGCCTTCTCTGCAACACCAGCAGTTCCTGCCCTCCCTGTTCAGCAGCAGGCTACTGTCACCACCATCCACCACACGCTGCTGCAACACTTTGCTGTCTCTGCATCTGTGCACCCCCACGGCAGCCATCTCTCCCTGGCACCCCTCCACCCCCTCTCTCAGGCACATTTTGCCCCCATATCACTTCCCCCATTAGCGCCAGCCCTTATTCCCACCCACCCTGCTTTGCTGACAGGACACCCACTGCACTTGGTTTCTGCCACTCCCCTCCACCCTTCCCCACTGACCTTCCCTGCATTGCCACAGGCTGCATATATCCCAGCCTTATTTACACCACACCTGAACACAGCCACACCTGCTATACACCCAAACCACTTTGTTCATCCTTTACTCCAAGGACAAGAGCCCCATCACTATTCTTGTTCTATCCAGACCCAACAGTTACCTACAGCAAAAGAAGTTTTCAGTGTTTCTAGCTACTTAAACTAGCCCAAATGATTTCACCATGGCTCCAATCCCAAATTTAAATAAAATAAAGCATTCTGCGTTCAATCACGTCTGAGGGGAAAGCTACTGTTTCGCTGAGAGCACAACATTTAAAGTCCACAATCTGGCTGACAGCATATGAATGTTGATTTTATTGTATCACTGAGGAAAAGCTGCTTTAAGTCCCTTTGTGATACTATCACAAGAAGGATGGGTGGCCAGTGTCATTCTACTGAATGTTTTAAAACAATAGCTTGAAGTGAAGTCTGTGACTGTCAGTAGAAAAGGGACCACAGCACCCAGACAAAATGGGATCAATATCGACACTGATGTGGGATTTAAAGTAGCACAATTTAAAACTAAGTAATCTTGACACACCTCAAAGATTTGATTTTCTGAGTTTGTATATGAAACAGTGCCTGGTTTGGTTAAGGAATTTTTAGACTGAGCAAAAAAAAAAGGTATCTGGGACTAGCAAACCCTGGGGCTGTCTCTTGGCCAAAGTAAACTGAGGAGGCTGAGAGGAAGGGGTGACACTAGGGGGACACTAGAAGATGAGGATCACAACAATATCTTGAAGATACTTTAGTGATTTCATCCCTGCATACTTCGCTTGAACAACGTAAAGAGACTGCAGTCAGGCCACGAGTACATAACAAAATATTCCATAAAATATTAGCATAGGGAGCTCTGTGCTGGCAGGAGCAGGCTGCCTCTTTTCTCTCTGAGCCAAGCATCCAAGAAGGCTCACGGAGAAGCCAAGTTCTTTGGCACTGCCTGTGTATGGCTGTGTCACAAGATTTGTCAGGGTGAGCCACAGCAGCCCAGAACTGCCAAGAAGCCAGGGCTGGCTTTGAACCTCAGAGGTCCTTGGCCAAAACTCCAACACCTTTTTCCTACCAAACAGAGCTCTGATGTGTGGAAGAGTCTTTCCCAAAGAATGTGTAACTAATTTTAATCCCTTTCACAAACAATGAAAACAATTGGCGGTTACTATAAAATCATGCTGATATTCATAAAGATGCAGAGGTAAAATTCTGATCAAAAACTGCCTCTATGGGTTGAGACTCAGAGAAAAGGTTGTTCAAGTACTCAGCATTTAAAAGTATATTGAATCTAAACAAATAGGTCAAGATTCTCGCATGGCTTCCCAAACTCTCAACAAGTAAATTGAAATTAAGAATACACAATGTTTAAATGCATGCATCCAACCTTCAGAGTAATGTGTGGTTGAAATTGTTCGTAATAACTGTGTATCTGGAAATAGGCGAAAGCTTCAGCATCTCTTTGAATGGCATAGTTTGACATTTTTTATAATGTTTCTAACTGAACACAGGATATTTAGCATGAAATTAGCTCATAATTATGGTTAGACTGCAGGCATGCTTCCCAATAAAATTGGACCATGAAGTATCAAACAGATAGTACCTGTTTGTTTGGATTAAAAACATTTGCAACATTTCAATTCATTTGAAATAAGGTAGTGTGCAAAATGTATATTTCAGAATCAATATAAAACAATTGAAAAACTTTTGGAGGAATTTATTCCATTATATTCAGTTACCTGAAGAAGCTGAAAAATCTAATTGCAAATAAATTATGTCTTTAAAATGCAACAGGACCAATTTTCTTCATTTTAATCAAAATACATTGATCCATTGCAATAAAATGGAATTGTTTTAATTTCTTTATGGAATTTCATAAACTGGTAATATAACAAACTTATTTATAAATCACTTTATAATGACTGCTAGTTCTGTATTTTCAAAGTAGCTTTAACTATTTGATGGTTTAGCTATTGAAAAAAAAATCTGAAAAAGAAAATTATGGAGACTATGCAGAAGCAAAACATTTTGGTGTTGAAATAGGTTGCTGGCACCAGTGTACTCAAACACATTTTGGTTTGATTCCCAGCTTATTCTTTAGTCTCAGTAAAAATTGGATTCATTCTATTTTGGTGTTGGTTTATCTGTATGTAAGTAGCATGTAATTTTTTTTTTCTCATTTAAATTGTAGAATAATTCTTTGACTGAAATTGCTTCAAAATTAAGGAAGTCAAAAATTTTATTTGGGAAGAATGTAGAACTAAAAGTTTCCAGGATTTAACAAATCTTCCTTTCGATTTTGGCTGAAAATTTTCACAAAATAAGATCTGAATTTACATATAGGTTCTGTACTTAGATACTTCATTTTCTGTGAATCAAACATATTTCACTTACTCTGACTTAACACCTGTGAAAATTATTATTTGTTTGGGTGCAGATCACTCACTCAGTGGACCACTAGGAAACATTAGCCATAACTCTGTAGAAACATTTTGAATTGGACATCTAAAGCAGCAGGTCAAGCTGTGCATTTCCAGCCCCAAAAGGCTTTAAATTTATGGGCCAAATTTCATCTCTATTGAAGTAAACCTAGCTGGTTCTCATTGTGTAAGGGAGTTCATTTGTATCCTAAGTACATAACACCAAAACAAAAATATGGAACTGAAGGAATGATGGGCTAATCTCATCTTTAATGTGTGTAAACATATTTTGTATTCCCACTTCTACCAGACAACGTTAATACTGTAGAAATTTCTGTGGCAAGCAACCTGACCAAATACATAGATCACTTATGGAGAATCCCTTAATGTATTTGTATCCCTTAATGTACACAACGTAAAACTCTAGAAGAAATGAAATCATAGGATTTCCATGCATCATTGTACATACCAACATGGTAAGGCAAATAAATTGATGATGAAGATTAATTTTAATTCTTGGAACAATGGAAATTAGAATTTGAAGAGGTTTTAATGGGGAGAAAAATATTAAGAACAGAAAGAGCACAACAGAAAAACAGTAATCACTGATTTCCAAACAAAGGCAATGTTCAATACAATTCTTAGTGCACAGAAGGGATTTTCTTGGAGAAATGTAATAAAGCTATCGGCACAGCTGAAATTGTATATTTTCTCTAACTGCTGCCACTTTTTTTTCATCAGTAATGTACTTTCAATATGTATCATTTTAATTATTAAAACATTATTGAGCCTGATATATGGAGCCGTGCTAAAATTTTGATTTTATTTAAACAGATTTTTAAAAGAGTTACTGTATCCTTATGGCAGTGATATATACACACCAAGTTAATCTATTTTAGCTTGATTGTATATTCTTGATACATAATCCAAGGCAAGAGGTCACCCACACCTTAAAATTCCAATAAAAATTTTCCTGAGTCACACCATGATGCATTTTTGTTGTTGTTGTTTGGGACTTTCTTTTTTGTATCTGATGCACTTCTGGAATACATTCAACATGTATATTTATTGTGCAGATTTTCAGAAAAATGCCATTTGATCAGATTGATTTTAAATTTGTCAAGTTTATATTTAAAACTGGATAATACTCTGGCTAGTATAATATGTAAACTAGTAATTTTGTTTTGTATTCTCTGTATAAAGTGTTTTATATTATACAGTAGCTAAGTGAATTGCACTATTGTACATGCAATGCGACTTTTTTTTTAGCTTATTCGAGGAATCCCTGGGAATGTAGTTTAATGCAATAATATTTTTTTTCAATAAAAAGGCTTACTGGTATAAAGAGTGTCAGTCATGTATTTTTAAAATTAAAGCATACCAAAAGGCAGCAACCTAATAAAATGCAGAATGATGCAAACATATTCTGTATTTTAATCTCCAGAACTGAAATACGTTTAATTCATTCCTGTGGTTAAAATCCTGAAATTTCTTAGAATGTTTCCTAAAGATTTTAGTATGTGTTACAAAAGTGGGTTGTTTAAATGGAACTGAAAATAAATATTCCTTACAAAAATTATTCTATCTATGTGGTTTTTCCAAGGACTTTCAATGAATCAATATCCTCCTGAGTATTTTTTATGCACCAATCAGTTTATTTAAAATTACATGTACAACTTATCTGTCAGGTTCCCCAAATAATTGTATAGCAGGTTCTATGGTAAAGAATCTAACACTAGGATCTAAAAATGCATCTTTTATTCACTCTTTAATAATTCTTTAAATCTTCAAACAGTCATGATAAGTATTGCTTTAACCATGTTTTCCCTATTATTTCCTTATTTCCCTTGCATTTTTCCAGTTTGTTTCCTGCATCCTTTTCCATCTACTTTCCATTTATATTGTTTTCTGACACAAATCGTTTGATCATATAGGTACTCATCTTCAGTGGTCACAGAACTGCTGCTGTACTATTTGTAAGGCTATTTATACCCATCAGTGGATAGTTTCATAAGTGTCATGCCTCCAGGTGAGCACAAAGACTGAAGGAAGGCAAAACCAAGTGTTTGCATGTCTCTAGGAGATAAAACTCTGTGTTTTTGAGGTGAGATGTGACGGAGGTTATATTGCCAGCCTATCTGCATTGCTGGAAATAACTTGGCCTATCTCTGTGATCAAATTAATCTACCATATATGACATGTCATAACTCAGGCATTCTATAAAATCTTGAAACCACAGCAAACCCACAGAGACATAATTGAGACAGTGTATCTAATTCCATTCAATTGTGTCTTTCCTTCTAGTTATTTCATAATAAAAAGAAAATTCATAATTAGACAAACATATAAAAAGTGTGTGTGTCTGATGGGAATCCCCTGCAAATTAATATCTGTGACATTACTGCTAACTCTAGTAGGTTTCCAGTTGAGATCAGATCCCACCGGTTTGTTGCAGAGCAAATCTTGGTACAAGCAGGGAATCACACCTTGCTTTGACTGGGATATAATATGTGAATAGATGAAGTTCACACCTTCCTATTTTGGGTAAAACTAACAATAATGCCAGGAAAATCCTTCCTACACTCTGGTGGGAAGTGTATAACCTTATTATGCAAAGTAAGCATCTTAATATGTATTTTATACAGAAATATAAAGAATCACCATGAATGCAGCTCATTACCATTCTCTTTCTAGACACCACACACAATGTGTATGGAAAAACAGGAATCTGCAAGGCAGTGAACATCACTGCTGCCATGCTGAGTGTGGGGCATATTCTTGTGATGAACTTGAAATGTTTCTCTTCCTCAGGGTTAAGGGGAATTAACTCATTCATATTTCACTGTCTTCAGGATCACCAGGATGAGCAGTAAGTCAACACATTGCTTGTCTATGAAGCATGCGGTAATGTTAGCATACTTTTTATTATTCTTCAATGAACACATTATTTTCTTTAACAGAAAACATAGAAGATTCCAAACTGCCAATTAGAGAAATTATAGACAGAAATAAATATACAGTTACATTAATGGGCATTTACTTTAAACATATACAGCTAACTGTGACCAATCTGATCTGTGAATGTGTTTAAAAGCACTCTTGGACTAGATGTCAGGCAGTAGATACATAACCATCTTAAAAGAAGAAGCAGACCAAACTAATTTTTTGTGACCTAGCTATGAAAACCTCAAAATAAAGATAAGATTGAAAAGCTTGTAAGACTTCCACCAACTGGTATAAGCAGTTCTGCTGCCTCTACTTAAGTGCACATCTGAAACATACATTACACAAAAAAATCAATATTTCCTTCTTACGAACCAATAAAATTTTTAGACCAAATAAATTTGTCATTTGCAAATCAATAAATTAAATGTATTTATCAATTTTATATATAAAACTGTTTTGTGTACTCCAAGCTGTGTATGAGTAAAATCAGCACCATTAATAAATAAGTCATCGAGAATGGAACGAGATAATTAGTTTCAGACAGCCATAAACCAACCGTTCCTACATAAAGCAATATGTTCTATACAAAAATGGCTGAACTATAATTCGCTTTCATCTTTTTTGCAAGTAATTTATGGCCTGTTTTCTGCCAGTCCCAGTGGGAAACCCTACTTATAAATTTATTAGAAATAGTTCTGTGTGTGTGTGTTGGGGAGGTGGTTGTATCACCTTAAGGTTGTGCAGTTGTGCCTGGTACAAACTCGTACCCCTGACAGCTGAGAGATGGAGCTGTGTGAACCTCAGGAACTTCAGCCAGGCCAAGTGAAGGTCATGCACCTGGGCTGAAGTAATTCCAAACACAGGACAAGCTGGGTGGAGAATGGATCAAGAGCAGCTGTGAGGAGAAGGACCTGGGGGTGCTGGTGGATGAGAGGGTGGACATGAACCAGCCAGGTGCACTGCAACCCAGGAAGCCAAACGTGTCCTGAGCTGCATCCAAAGCAGTGTGGGCAGTAGGGCAGGAGAGGGACTCTGCCCCTCTTCTCTTCTCTGGTGAGACCCCCCCCTTGAGTGGGGCATCCAGCTCTGGGGTTCTCAGCAGAAGAACGTGGCCCTGTTCCAAAAGGCATAAAATTGTGCATGTAAATCAAAGATGTACAAGCAGGTAATATCATTTATCAATTGCCACATATTTTCACATGTAAAATACAGCAGAGTTCTTGAAACAGGAGAGTTTTTTCCTCCTGTCCCTCATGCTGAGAAGGTTTAAGTTGCTGAGGAAATGCTTGTCTTTCAGCTGTACACATTGTTATGAATTGGAAATCCTATCTGCATCAGAGAAAGTCAAAACAGTAGAAATGCTTGCTTCTTGCTTGTATCAGGATTTCTCTGACAGTATTCTTAAGAGTGCACTCCATTTTCTAGTGAGTTTTCTTTCTCCAGAGGGGTGGAGCAACTACTACAGATTTGAAGGTGGAGATGCAAATTGTCTTTTCTGCTTAAATATTGACCCTGTTAAATTAGGTTCCAAATAAAGACATATAGATCCAGGGGTAGATAACTAAATCTGATCCAGGAATGGATAAGTTAAAACTACAGGTTTAGCTGCTAGTTGTCCACTGAGACAAGTTCTCATTACTCAGAGGACCAGATTCTTCCTGTCTTATCCTTAGCATGCAACCAAAGCCTGAAGCACCTAAGAGAGTTTTCAGGACTGTTTCTCTCTCTCTCTCTCTCTCTCCCCGAGGAACTTGAGAAACTGGATGTAGAAAAAAACACTGACAATAATAGGAGGTGATCTTTTTTAGTTCACTAGTAACTTCTTGAAAGACGCCTGTGGCTTACAACACTTTATGTTTTTATTAATATCATCTGTAATTATAGTGCTGATATCTACTGCTGACATAAATTTAGTCCCTAGCAATGAGCTTTCCACCATGAATCCCCCTCTCTTAGCTCTGCTCTGATCACATATTTTCAAATGCTACATTCCCTGATTTTATTTTTCTTAAACGATACATTAGATAAGCAGTTGCTATATGATTTTTATTGGAAATTAAATGGGTCAAGGTGACCATTTAATAATGAATCTTATTATGGATTATGATCAGAGCTTATGAGTTCAAATAACTTTCCCTTTCATCTCAAAGTTGCCAGCCTTTATTAACTGTTCACAATAGAGATCCTAAGATGCTCAGGGCCAGTGAGGGTGCTGAAATTGGACAGCAGAAGGAAAGAAATGAGCACAAGGGCTGACTGCAAATAATAAAGATAAAAAGAGTGAAAAGTCTGAGCAGTAATGTCAGATTTGTGATACCTGGAGAAAAGGGTATGTTAATTCCAAAGGATACAGAGAACCCCAAGGAAAGGTCAGACTCATGTTGGATAAAGCTAAAGAGACTTGCATGCTCAGACAAGACCTCAGAGAATCATCTGTAATTACTGAAGTCAATAAAATTAAGACAAATATTTCTGGTAGATTTTTTTAATCATAGAAGGCTGTAACTTTTGCAAAAATATTTTTTTTCCATGTCTGCTCCCAGTCAAGTCCTAGGACAAACAGCATTGGACAATGATGAAAAATTATTAATAACTAGAAGCATTTAATAAAGTACACAAAATCTTGTTTAGCTATTAATGTCTCTTCAGTTCTTTTTTCAGAGATTGCTCATCTGCATTTGGAGGCAGAGAAAGAGTTAGACTTTTGCTAAGGATCTGTTTTCACAGTACCACAGAGAGATTTAGTCGCATAAATTCCATTATAGGCAATAAATTTGAAAGACATTGTGACCTTTAGGTTAGAATACATAGGTTAATGTGGAACTTCATTTTTTCCTAGAAGATTTTCAGGAAATTTGCTTTAGAAATTCACAGTAGATACACATATGACCAGCTCAGGATCAGTTGATCTATTTGTCAACTCTTGTTAGAAAAGTTTTAACTTTCTCTTGTAATTTCTTTGGTCTTTAAAAATCAGGGAATAAACTCACCAAGTAGCCCCTTCTGAACAGTTCTAAGCACATAAGTACTCAGTACTTATGGAGAAATTTAACCTTGAGCCTAATACTGGCTCAGCCTTATGAGCTGATTATGGGACACCAAAGCCACTGTTGAGCACTGAATACGTAGTGGCCTACAAACTGCCCCAGTGTCTGTGTCTGGTTCCTTCCATCTTCATAACATAGTGCTTAGAATTTTCCAGATCAGAAGCCAAAGCCACTCGAGCATCCTGCAGGTGTGATAGAGTGGTAGGAGTACCTAAGTACTCTCTTGACATCTCTGTATTAACAGGTCTGCAATGAAAGCTCTCTGCAGTGTGGAAATTACACACAATTGACTCATTACATTTAGCATGCAAGAATCTGCTCATCTAAATGGGACTGTATAAAATTTAGCTATCTACTCCTTCCTTTATTCCCCCAAAAAGTGAAGAGCCCTTAACATGGGCTCATCCCACTCCCCTCAAGATCTCTACAATCACCCTTGGCAGGTGCTTACCTCTTCCCACTGAGTTTCAGAGGTGTCTGTATAACAACTTGAGCTACATTTTAGAGTTCAAAATAGATCACCAGCCTAAGATACATATTGCTTTTTTTGGACATCTGGAAATTTTTGAAACTGAAACCTGGAATCGTTTAAGCCAAGTCAGTTCATCATGATGGAGATACTACCCCTGCCTAAAAGGTAGAAGAGGAAAGCAAGATTGAAATCATATCAAACCTTTCTTTTCAGATATTTATAAAGCGATTGTCTAGAATTATTCACCAAAATATATTGTGAAAAATATAACAATTATATTTTAAGCAACTCATAACCAACTTACAAAATTAAAAAGGTTAAATTAAAATTGGTTATTTGCTTCATATTATTTGTTCAGATGAAATGACAATTAAATTTTTATGTATTTGTACACAGTACATATTCTTTTCTTGCTTTTAATTTTTTAATTGATGCATTTTTCCTCTTTCTTCATATGCAGATAGAGATACTTGCTTCATCATCAGAACAGTTGGCCTTCAGGGCTACTGGTATTAAAAAGTCAGTCATTTATATTTTGTATGTCACATAAACATTCTCTACAGTATGCTTTTATCATCAGCTTTATCTCCTAGAAATGAATGAGAGATGCATCTGTTGAACATTTTGAAAGGTTTTCACACAGAAATGTGTGGGACTATCCTTGACACGAGTCAAAAAAACCCATAGTAACAAAGGTACCTAAAATGATAACCACAGAAAGAAAATGACAGGCTAAAAAAGAGAGTCTTCAAGGACTCTTCTTTTGAAAACATGCAATTACTACAGCAAATACTATTCTGATCATGGTCTCTTACTCTCTGATAAACCATTAAAGCATCTTCTACAAATCCTGAGCAAAGGATATGCCAGAGCATGACAGTCATAAATAGACATAAGGTGATGATGTATCATGGTCTTCTTCCGTGAATCATTGTTGCATAAATCTGTGGCCCAAGAAACAGTGCAAAGGACATTTCTCAACCCACACTGGTCAACTCTGTACTCTTCCTGATGTAGTTCAGACCACAGAGAATAAAGGGAAATACAGACCTACTGCAATGCCTAGACAGCTTCACTGGGGAATTTTAGAAAATGTGAAGGCATGAGGAGTCCCCAGGGGAGCAGAAGTCCTGGAACCAAGTTTTCCATGCAGCAGGAAAGCTCCCAGGCTGTAGCTAATGTAAGAGGGGCAGCTGCACTTCTCAGCTTGCATAGAAAAAGGCTTTAAAGGCTGAGTCTGGCCCAGCTGATGAATACACAGCATGGAGATCACCAAGCAGTTTCTGAAAGCAAATTGCCCTTCAAAAGAAAGATGGCTCATGTTAACCCTCTTTAGTTAATGTGAGCTGCTGTGCTTAAATGAGCATGAAGACACAATCTAAGAGAAGGACAGCTCTCACATCCACATAAATCCCATGGTGGAGAAGGCATGTAATCAGGGCTGATTGCCATAATGTCTGCACTTTATTGTAGATGCTGTTCTTTGTATACAGACTTTCTACTGCATAAATTCATTCAACTCCCTTTCCTAACCTGGAAATATTACTTTCAGATCTAAATAACTAGAGGTCTTACCTTTAAACTGTGACATTGAAGTATATAAAAATCCATTTAAGCAACCTACAGAACTACTTATAAACTGAGTACAGCTGTAGCAGATGGTACTCATGCCAAGGTGGAGAAGACCTTCATACACTATGTGGGACTCGTTATGCCTGTCTTGGAAAAATAAAAACAGCAGTTGGATATGGCATTAGCTATAGATATCTTCAAAGCTTAAGCTGCCAAGCCATTACAGTTAGTGCCTGAAGATTAAAATTTCTCAGGTAGCTTCCAGTAGGACCCAACAATTCATTGGAATGTGCTCAGAGCATATATTACACCCCATGAAGTCCCACGTTCTGAAATCAGTAAGCAGGATGATTTCCAGACTGCTTATGGAAAGACATGTAAGCATGATAATTTCTAAAGGTTCAAGAAATAAGCGTGCAACAAAATCCACGTGGAAGACTTCAACAATCATAAATGCCAATGTCCATGTATATGTCTGTATCTGTTTGCAGACATGTTTCTGCAGCAGCTGAAATAGATCTCTGTCATCACCCTGATCTCTGAATTTGAATGACTCAACCCTTCGAGTGCATTCTCAGTCATCTAACTAATTCTATACTTATCACACACTGAGGGATAAGTATTTCAGCCATCTTATGGATGCTGTTGTCCAAATATGATGTGGACAACTCATAAACTCTGGTAAATGAGTGCACTGCAACTCCTGGAATGTTCCAGGCTCCCACACTATGCCATTTGCATGGTGGCAGCTGGGCCTGCTGTTGCTGCCACTTTAGGTGTGCAGAACAGACTTACTCAGAATTTAGCGATGTTTGAAGTCAAAGACTAGATCCAAATTTTGCAGCTCTACTGAAGTTCTATTTTTACCCTCTTAATTCATTGTGACCAGTTTAAATCTCTGTCCGCCTTGCTGAGTCCCTCAGGAGATCATGTTTTCCTCCTGAATAATCCTTTAACACAGACATCCACTGATTCTATCTCTCACTTTTTAGTGTAAATTGTCATAATGCAAAATTATACAGTATTTTAGATCTATACTTAAAATATAAACTGCCAGCCTCTGTCACATAGAGGCCCTAAGGGATTTTAGGATCAGTCTGCTGCTGTCAGAAATAGGATACTGCAATTGAATCTGTTTTTATATTTTACATTATATCAAGTTTCTGAGTTGGCATACTTACTTGTACATCTGATGACATTAAATGTATGCATACAGCTAAAATAAAATTTGTATGAGGGTAACTGATCACATGCAGGCTTTGATGAGTTCCTTTCCTTCTGCTAAGCTCCAGATATCTTATTGAATTTCTGCATCAGTTCACATCCTGGATCAGAGTGATGCACACATCATATATCTGTGGGCAAGTACAAATATACACTTTTCTATGACATCAACGATAAATCAACTATGTGTGATAGATAAAATTATGCTGCTTTATATGAGTTGTCAGATGAAAAAATATTCTCCATTGCTTTGTTATACCATTTTCAATCTCAATTAAATATAGAGTAATCAAGTTCATCTGTATTGTGTCAGGGATTTGAAGTGTTGTTTTAGACTGTGTGTTTGAAGGTATTTGTGTTAGAGACAATAGCATAGATTGGCAGGAAAAACTCACTGACCTAGTATTAATGCATTATAATGAAACTGCTGTTCACTGACATTAAACAATATATACAAGAAACAATAGAATTAAGAATTCTTATTTAAAAGTAGAAAAACAAGCTTAACTTGCTCTCATAGGAATCTTAATTTTCTTCTTGCTCTAGGTAATCTTTGGAGGGGGTTGCCTATGTAGAGGCACTTTAAGTGAGCTCTGAGCCTACTATTTAAAGCAGGGCAAAGGATCTTCCTTAGATTCTGCAGAAGCATGAATAATTAAGTGGCACATTTTTGCTCAATAAACAAAACTCTAATGAATTTAAAGGAAATTATAGATTTTATCATCTTCTGCAAACTCTTACAATGAGCATCTGGGTTTCACTGGCATGCAGATTATTGATGGTCTAAACTTATTAAGCTTTCTGGTTGCTTTGTTCACAGAAGTAAATCAGCACAGCAGAAGGAATTAAAAATAGCACTAAAATAATTTTCTATTGTTTTATTGAAATGCTTTAGGAATTCTTATATCTTATGGGCAGATGGAACAATTCTAAGGTCTTATTTTCCAAAGGTATCTCATTATTTTATTGCTTATGAAATCTCCCTTTCACAACTAGTTGGCAAAGAAAGATTTTGCTGCATTCTGTGAACTACTGAGGATTACTCCCAAAGAGAAGAAAAAGACAGAAATATAAATAAATACTTCACAATGGTAATGTCTTGATGGCACTTCTGACATTTTTTCATTGTTCCAGTTGTCATATATGAACCAAAATTTCACCTAAGGCACTTTAAACATTTTTTTAAACTTAACACATACAAGTAAACTAGAAGATAAATTAACAAAACATGGTGGGGGTGTTGTGTAAGCAATTCTGTTTAAGAAGAGGCTACTACATACAAGTTATTTTGTGAGCTGTTCAAAAATCATATTCTTCTTTGAGTATTTTCTCAAATACAACTCACTATTATATCCAAAAATTTTCATTTTCTTCCCTCAAGGACATAGCTAAACTTGGACTTTTTATTTAATTTCCAGGAGATATATTGCTTCAGCAGGAAACTTCCTGCTCAGATGACGATGACAGGATGAGCAATATACCTGAAAGCAGCTGGCTGAAGCATGGATTCCTGAAACATAGAAATTAATGATTCAAATACAAGGCTGGATCATAACTCTGCAGATCAGAAACAGCACTGAAATCCCACAACAGTGAAGTTTCTCTTACAGAAAAGGCTCTTCACCCAAAGAGATGCTATGTCTTTCCTTCCATTATTTCAGCACTTAAACCTAATTTTATTCCATTTTCCTTATTTGTGTCCATCTCTTCTATCCTAAATTTTGTTATTTGTTATTTCTGATTCTATTACTCCATGACATTTTGCTATATATTTTCATTTTCTTTACAATTCCACCAAAATAGTATGACTCCAGACACAAGGCCTCTCATGAATTAGACTATTTGTCTTCTCTAGAGAGAAAGCTGTAGCAACTGAGCAAGTGGCCAGCCATTGCAAAAATAGTGATGTGTATAAGCAAGAAGATCCTTGGCATGGTGTTAAAAAGGCCATAGGAACCCACCTCAAGCAGAGGTGTTTGTATATGCAGGAGTCCCTTTTCATTTCTTGAATCAGCAGACAACCCAAGCACACTGCCTAGATTGGGACTTGTGATTTAGTCATATCTGGACTCTTGACATGGTAGATGAGAGGATAATCTTTCTGCATTCAGTTTATTCTGATCCTCCCTACCAGTTTTTCTTCTGGAGAGAAAAAAATCACTGCATGGAGTATGTACCTTTAAATGAAAATAGCCAATGTGATATTCAATATCCAATGGATATTCAATATTGTGAATATGCAATGTACCTTTAAATAAAAATATTAAAAGAGAATCAAAGACTTTGTTTCTTGAAAAAGAGAAAAGTAGGGTTTTTTTTCCTTCTGCAGTCTCTTTCTTACCAATGGCACTTTGTATGAAATTATGGGTTATCTCTGTTTCCTTATCTGGCTAGTACAAGAGTGTACTGAACTGTTCTGTGTCACACTGGAATGCGCTGTACCTGTAGGTTGGCACCACATAATATGATTCAAGGTGGCATCTTTCTCTAGACTCACTGCCAATGTTTCAGACAAGCATGAACTAATCATAGAACATTTAAGCTTCATGCACATGAAATGCAGAAATAGTGAGAAACCTCTTTGAGACATAAGGAGCATCTGTTTTATTTGAATTCAGATGGTCAGTTTGACAGTTTTCTACATGTTGGTATGCATACAGTTTTCCAGTTTCCTAGAAAGTAGCCTATTAAAGAACAAGATGCCATAGACTGAATCCACAGAATTCTTGCTAAAATGCAATTTTTGAGATAATGTTCTGACACACAGGCCAGAACTGTGGCTTTTTTTCGTGGTTTTATCACAAAGGTTATACTTGCTACTACACTTTGTTCAGCACACAAACACAGTCTAGCTTTTTTCTCTCTTTTATTCTCCCTGCAGGGAAATGAGTGCATCAGGTGAAGTCACCAGTTTTAGTTTCTACCTCTTTCTGAGAGGAAAGTCATGTATCTTTAAGTTAAAAAAAAATGTAAGCAGGAAAGAAAGCAGCAGGTAGGAGAAGCACTACCATGTTTTTAGATGGGATGTATTTCAGTGCAGAGCAATAACCCCACTGCTAGTCATCAGCCCAGAGCCACCAGTGGAAGAAGTATATTTCCTTTATGTACATTAGAGCAAATATTTATTTATTTCCAAAATTAAATTCCCCGATCAAAGCCACAGCTTGTTGTTGTAACAACTTAAAATGTTAAACATTATAAACTGAGGTCATAAATCTCTTATGTCTGTCATTGAACTTCACTCTTATGAAGCCAGGTTAGAGATTCTCATCTGGCCTTCCTGGGGTAAATCATCCACAATGTTCTGCAGCTTTCTGGATTGTGCAAATATAATGGGACAACTAGTCACATTCATATCCTTAGAACAAACAATTTTATCATATGAAAAATGCATAAATCATTCAAAGTTTCACATATAAGAATAAATAATCAATGAGAATATGAGCTCTGTTTGTAACCTAAAGGAATAATCTTGGGCAAGTCACTGACGCACCTGAAGCAGTCACCATGCAGAGCACCTCCGTGCTGCAGTACTGAATTATTAAATATGGATATTGACCAAGTATCAAGATCCAATTATCAACAGACAAAAGACTCTCTAACAGCTTAGAATTAGAGAGTGTATGTTTACTGTCGACAGCAGGCAACTGTGGAGGATATTTCTTTAATACACACTGCAAATTCACGAAAGGTTCCAGTGTCTATTTATTTACAACAGTCGTGAATATCCGAAATATATAGTCATAACACTAACACTGCCCATTCCCTGCTTCATATTAAAATTATGATAATGAGTTTAAAAGGTTATTATGTCTGCATGGTTGGTTCCTTAAATTGAGGGGGTGGTCTTTTTTAATGAGGAAGGGTCGTGAGTGATGAAGGAAAATTGTTCTTTCTCACGCTGACCTTTTTACCTTTACAATAGTTGACAATACTAATAATTTTGGGAGAACTCCAATTTCCTTGTACATGACTTCTGAATAGGCTTCAGACAGGAGATCTTAGGCCTAATTTCCAGTTCCTCTGTTTCTCATTATAAGCACAGCTAAGCAAACATACAGTGACAAGTAATTCGTTACTTAGACCCGGATTCATTATCTCAAATCCTACTTCTAACTTAATCATTAACTTCAACTAACCCTATAAAAGTCCCTTTTTAGCTAAAGCTTTAATTTTTCCTAAAAATTCTTAATTCTTTTAAAATTCATGACTCAGTACAGTGACAGCCAGACATCCAGAACACCTTGGATCCAGAACAAATCTCTCAGATCACTGCATTTACTCCAAATATGCTAGCAGGAGAGGCCTGGCAAGAGGGAAATAAGTGTTTTAAAATAGTTCTGAAGAAGTCAAGGTGCTTGGTTGAACCCTTGTGCCTTAGGTTATCTGAACCATCTAACTCCTTTGGGCCAGCCCATGATGATGCTCCCAGTAAGGAGTTATGATCATTTGAGCTTGAAGAGACCAGATAATGGCCTGTCTGTGATGGCAAAGGTTAATTTAACGGAATATGTGAGGGATGTGGATAGGTGATGTCATAGTTAGCAAATAATTACTCTTCTGTTCCCAACTAGGTCACCTTGCCTGTCTAAACTTCGATGATAAAATCATAGTTACTTTCCTTGTTAAATATTTTTTTAAAATTTCATTACAAAGTGGAAGCATACACTGATCCTGGCTCCCCAATCAACAATTTTGTCAGTTTTCCATTTGTTACGTGTATGAACAGCCATCTCCTGCAGCAATAAAATTTAAGAACTGAAACAATGCCAAAAAAAGTCATAGTCCTAATACATGAAAAAAAAATCTGTACTATTTCTTAATTATCTTTTCTGTGACTGTTGTGCAAACTTATGTAACACAAGAAATACAAATTCTAGGACCAGAATTTGTCTTAGAAAAAAATAAGAGTGGCATTCCATAATATAAAAAGAAATTTATATATATTCCTGCAAAGTATCCTCCCTGCCACTGAGCGTTGCTGTGGTTTCAGGGTCTGACAAGTCATTGACCCTTGGTGCACACTTGAAAGGCAGGCAGACAAGGAGCACAGGTAGATACTAAACTGATAAAACCATAGAATGGTTTGGGTTGGAAGGGACCTTAAAGATCATCTAGTTCCAGCTCCCCTGCTATTGGCAGGGACAACTTTCACTAGAACCGGGTACTCCGAGATTGGGCTTGAACAGTCCCAGGCATGGGGCATCCACAGCTTCTCTGGGAAATCTGTTCAAGTGTATCACCACCCTCACAGACAAGAATTTCTTCCTAATATCTAATCTAAATATGGCAAATTCTGTCTTGTTGAAATCACTTACTTCTGATATTTTATGTTTCTTAGTTGTCCTCACAGAGGCTGGGAACTCATGCACATTTCTATGCAATCCCTCGCTCTGATCTCTTTTGCCAGCCTCCTCTAGACTTCAAAGTGTATATGGGAGCTCCTTGAGAATTCACTCCTGTTGCATTTTGAGAGGATTGTAATTGCCCTGCTTGCATGCAGTTTGATGCAGTGTGTGGACTTTTTATGGCTATGACAAATACAAGAGCCATGTGATTTTATAGGGACAGTGGCGGCTCCCACCTCTAGTAAATTTGTCTGAGATCTGCAAGAGTGGGTGGAAAAATAAGGATCCAGTAAGCCCTTCTGCACTAAATAGTTAGAGGCTGGCTCTGCCTGCAAGGCTGACCTTAAATAAACTATACATAGAGTCCTTTACCTGGAAATGAACATAAGTGGCATATTTGCTACATGCTGTTGCCTTCTAGATTTGCAAACTGTTGTTTCTGAAGCTGTCAGGTAGAACACATTTAATATATGACTGAAGCTCATTCATGCAGTTTTAGATCAGTTTAGTTTCTGCAAATACTTTCTCTTTCCTACTGCACTGATGCTCAGTCTTCTGGGCTAGGACAGATTAGGCACTGTCATTTCAGTGCTCACTGACACCAGGGAAACCGAGCCAGATCTCTCACTTCTGTACAAAACAGCCTTTCAAGGCTCAGGCATTATCTCTAGGACTCTCAAAAGCACACAGCATAGGAATCCAGAATTAGGCAGATAGTGAGGAAGACACCTGACATCAAGTGGAAATGAAAAAGGAAAATCTAATGACCACAGAGTCAGAAGCTCAGTGATTTAATGGTATTCTCCAAGTGTCCATCTTGTTACAGATGGGTAATTGCTGTTAGAACAACATGGCAAACACTTTATTTTTCCTGCAGGAGATAATTACTTTGATTGAAAACACTGGCTGTCAGACAATGGAATACCTACTGCAACACCTGCACGCCGGGAACGGACAGCTGCATTTGTCTTGTAGCAGTGCTAATCAGGTTCCTGCAACTGCCAGATCTTTGACTGAGGTTGAGGAGACAGGTTGCCATCATGCTTTTGAGGTCTTTTTTCCTCTCTACTGATTGCTTTTGTCTCAGCTCCTCCCTCATGTTTTAAGACTCCAAAATACGTCATTGGCAGTAATGGCAAATAGAAGAGAAACTGCCAGACAAGCAACTGATATAAATTAGTGTACTATTACAGTCAGCTGAGCTCTTTAAATATATGCAAGATGAAAAAAATTAACTCTAAATCTGATCAATTGCTAATTAGTATTTGATATTATCTGCAATGGTTATGTATAAATCCACAAAGGAATTGCAGACTAGACTAACCTGTCATGTTCATGCTAGCACTTGTCAGTTACCCAGTGTCCATTCTCAGCTAAGCCAGACATTTTAAATATGCACTTATTTCTGACTAAGTTCATTATATTTTCAAGCAAATAATAAAAGAACCAATAAATACTTTTTATAAACTGGATGGAAATGATGAAAGAAAAAAATCATTCTTCTACAAATAATATGTGTTCCACTGAAGAATTTTGTAATATAAAAAAAATGGACCAACATCAAGGCCAAAAATAACCTCACCTTAATCAACACAATGACAAGCTAAATTTTATGGCAATGGCCTTCACAGAGCCTGTACTCAAAATAAACAGCAAGTTTTCTCTAAAGGCCTTGTGGAAGTATGGGCTTATTCAGTGTACATAACTCTTTCCCTAGAACAAAAATGTCCAGAGAGGATTACCTTTATCAACTGTAACCACAGTTATACAGTCTTATGTCACTTTCTTCTACACAGAGGTGGAGTGCTGTTTAAATTCATCTAGTTTGGACCTGCAGTATAATGATGAATTATGCTTATAAAAAAGGACGTGTGCTGGTATTGACTGGGATAGAATTGATTTTCTTCCCAGTAGCAAGTATGGGGCTGTCTTTTGATTTTGTGCTAGTAACAGCAGAATATTTTCATCATTGCTGAGCAGCACTTGTACTGAGTCAAGGCTGTTTCTGCTCCTCACCCCACCCCACCATCAGGCAGGCTGGGACTGCATGATGAGTTGGGAAGGGACACAGCTGGGACAGCTGACCGCAACTGAACCAAGGATATTCCAGACCATATGGCATCATTCTAGGCATATAAAGCTTTGAGTAAGCAGCAGAATCTTAGGAGTGATGGTGTTTTTCTTCCCAAGTCACCATTACATGTGATGGAGCTGTGATGCTTGGGGATGCCTTAACAACTTCCTGCCTATTTGAAGTGCTGAATTAATTAATTCCTTATTTTGTTTTGCTTGCATGTGCAGCTTTTGCTTTCCCTATTAAAATGTCTTTATCTCAATCCATGAGTGTACTTACTTTTAGTGTTGCAGGTCTCTCCTCTGTCCCAACACGGGGACGGGGTGAGCAATCTGCTGTGTAGGGCTGAGCTACTGTCTTTGGTTAAACCATGAGAGCAAGTGAATTCATAAGGACAGGCAATCTATACTTTGAGAACTTTGTAGAAACGTTTCTTTTATCATAGACTCAGCAATCTGAATGATTTTTATTGTTTTAAAATTCAGTATGGATCAAGATTAGATTAGAAGACAGGCAGTCTTTTGTAGGGAACTGAAGAGGAACCTTGAAGAGTCAGTTAAGATTTGCTGCAGATGACAATAAAGTTATGAATTTATTAAAGTTAAATTGCATTTGTCAGCATCCTAGACATTGCAAAAAGACAGATATGACACCTGAAATGTGCTTTAACCTAGTGGCAATTGCATTACTATAGCACAACCAGGAAAGTACATATTTATTATTTGCCCTGTGCTTCACTATTCTGTCTTCTTTCTTACCCAGCTGCATCCAGAACTTTGAAGTCTTTGTACAGTCAACAGCAAAGAGCAGGTATTCACTGTGAATCTAACACAATTGCCATCCACTTTAGAGGACTTCTTTGCCTCGTTCTCTTCTGAGATTCCTAAAAACCTTGGATGACAGCTTTATGGAACAGGTCCAAAGGGAGGCAGCTGAGAAAGATGCCCCACTTGACCTGCTGCTTGTCAACAGACTGGATCTTGTGAGAGAAATGGAGATTCGTGGCTGTATTTACCATGGTGATCAAGAAGAAATTGAGTTTAAAATCCCTGTTAACAGGAGGAAATGTGCAGGCAAAAACTCAGCTCTGGATATGAGGAGATCAGAGTTCACGCTTCTCAAGTAATCAGTAAGTAAGGACCCCTGGGAATATGTTTTCACAGATGCTGGAGTCCATTAGTGCTGATCACTCTTTAAATATCACTTCCTAAGGGCCACAGGAGCAGGAAATTCCCAAAAGTCAGGAGACAAGGCGAGGTAGAAGGCCAGCTTGGCTGAACAGGAGCCTTCTCTTGGAAATAAGGTAAAAAGGAAGGTGTATGCTCAGTGAGATCAGGGCCAGGTAACATGGCAAGGGTACAGAGATACTGAAGAGAGGAAATTCAGACAGCCAAACCTGGTGCTGAAGCTGGACAAAACTGTGCGGGGCAATAAAAAGAGTTTTTTTCAAATATATTAATGGCATCAGGCAGTGTAAAACTAATATCAGCTCATTACAGGATGAGGATGGTCTCCTCACAATGAGGGACATGGGCAAGGCAGAAGTTTAACATATTCTTTTCCTCTGTCATCAACACCGGATGGACCAAGGGGGTCTCAGTGTCCTGAGCTAGAGGACCATAACTGCAGGAACGATCAATTCCCAGTCAACCTGGGGCTCCATCTGGCTCCCTACAAATCCATGGAGCCTGGTGGTCTAAAGCTGGAACAGCTTCATGAGGGGAAAGTCCTGATTTCCTTTTGTGACAAGATAACCCACCTAGCTGGTCAAGGGAAGCCAGTTGATGAAATCTTTTTGAATTTCAACAAAGCTTTTGATACTATCTCTCATGGTGTCCTTCTGCACAAGATGTTCAGCTCACAGCAGGATAAACACATCATGTGAAGGGTGAGCACCTGGATCAGGGTTCAGCAAAAAGGGTCACAGTGAATGGGGTGACATTAGACTGATCAGCTGTCACTAGTGGAGACCTCCAGGGCTCCATCCTCAGATCTGTGCTCTTCAACATCTTCATAAATTACTTGAATGCAGGACTGGAAGGGACACTAGGGACACCCAGACGATGGCTGGGCAGTGGAACAGGCTTCCTCCCCAGGGAAGTGGTCACAGCACCAGCCTGACAGGGCTCAAGAAGTTTTAGGACAATACTCTTGGACACATGGTGTGACTCTTAGGAATGGTGTTGTGCAGGGCCAGGAGTTGGACTTGATAATCTGGCTGGGTCCCTTCCAGCTCAACATATTTTGTGATTCTGTGAGAACTAATCCAGTATGAAGCAAAATCCTGTTGCATGACATGGTGAGTGGAGCATGCTTTAACTTAAACTAGCCCTTGGGATTATGTTGCAGAGAAATGAAGATACACAAGTTTAATTATCCTTCCTCCTTCTTACAAATAATTTGAAAACCAATTCATAGAGCATATTACTGCCGCATGGCCCTTGGGATACTTTCCTTGTTCCTCATTTCTTCAGCATTATATTCTTTTATAATTACAGCAGGAAGCTGCCACTATTGCTCAACATCAGCTCTCCATAAGAAATGTAAAATTAGGTCCATCCAGGAAGGACAACAAGAATCATTTAGACAGATATTTAAGTATTATAAAGTAATAAAGTCATATTTTGGTGCATCTGTGTGTATTCCAGGATAGGGTAAGGACTCTTACAGAAGGAATACAGAAGGAAGGGTACAGAAGAAGGATTTCGTCCTTCTATTTACAGGTAATTCTTCTGAAGGCTGTGTGGTATATTCCCATTGGGAGATGACTCAAAGAGGTATGGGATAGTTGGGAAAGCAAGAGAGGGACACAGATAACAAAATTTCACCAAGGATATGGCTCACCTTTACATAGTCATTAGGCTTTCCTGCTGAAATGGCTCAAGAGGGGAAAGACAAAACTGAAGGAATCTCAAAGAACCAAAAGCCAGCAATATTTCCATGAGGAAACACTGAAATACTGTGAGTGTGTCTATGGAATGAGTTTCAAACCCTGGGCTGCTGATGAATCTAAACCACCTAAATGTTTGACTGTGAAAGCAGGTGTTTTTCTCTGAGTAAGGGGCACAGCTGAGGCACTCTAACATGGGTGCCTGTTTGATGTCAACACTGCTGTTGGCTGACCAGATGTCTGCAGTGGTGCTGAGCCATCACTGCTCACCTTGAGATGAACTGCTAACCAGCCGTGCAGTCCCCACCAGAGACACAACTCAGGTGAATGAAGCCATTTCAGATGCTCAAGGGAAAACCTTCTGTTCTCAAGCTACTGTCCCAAGGACACAGAGCTGCTGTGTTTTATCTGACATGATTCTTCTGGTGTCTTGGATGCAGATATGATTCTTACCTAAGTCCTTGTTTTTCACTTGTGAGCTGTAGGAATGGTATTAACACAACCTATTATTCTGTGTTCTTTTTCATGATAGAAAATTATGTACTGGCAGTATGAACATGTTGAATACT
Source organism: Anthoscopus minutus (assembly GCA_013399455.1). NCBI lineage: Eukaryota > Metazoa > Chordata > Aves > Passeriformes > Paridae > Anthoscopus > Anthoscopus minutus. The sequence goes on from VWYI01015613.1 coordinate 36,316, forward strand.
CCAGAAATGAATACTCTGGGCTTTAAGACCCATTTGCTCCCTCAGGTTCAAGCACAAGTTTCCTAGACCATGCTTGGGACAAGTGAGATGTAGAAGATGTCACAAACCCAGAAGCTGAACCCTGAAAACATGCCTTCAAACTTAAATTTTGGGGGCTGATTTTTTGGGCACTGTGTCTCAGGCTGTGGGAGCTGAACAGATGGGGAAACCTGATGGCCTGGGCTTCCCTGCCTGGGATTATTTTGCACAATGGTTGTCTCATATTCCAGAAACAAAGGAATTCAGAGGTTGTCCTCTTACCTGTATAACTGCTGAGGCAGACACACTCATGTTGTATGAGCCTAGTCAGAACTAGAAATTTGCCTAGCATACAAAATGTGAAGTACAATTGTTCCATTAGTATTTCTAAAATAAATTATTTCATGGAAATGTTTTGCTTTTTCTAGATCTCACTCTTCCTGTTTAAATGTTCCATTTCTCTGTAAAGGTCAAATGAGACCCAGTACAATATCCTGATCAGAGATCAGGAGAAAAGAAAATCAATTTTCCACTTGCAAACAGTAGGATGAATGGCACAGCTATCTAACTTGTGGCTCAAAATATGTGGGTCAAAGTTACCTATGAGAAGTATCTATTTTATTTGATAGTATTTATTACAGGTAATAATGGAACCCAAAACTAGATTTACAAGTTGATAAACATCTCAGTATGTTTCTAAATTAACAACAAATTTTGTATGTAATCTCTTCCACCACAATAATTTCACCACATTATTTGATTATATAAAGATTTTTTGGGTTTAGAACTAATTAGAAAGCAACTTTTTTCCATAAAATGTAAGTTTTTTAAGGAAAATAAAATATCTGGAGACAATAGCTAATAAAAAAATATTCTGATCCAAAATAGAGCTGTGATTGTCTGGTATTCTCTACCATAAGCAAAGTTCTTAATTTCATATAGGTGGTGATCATATTTGCTCTATTTGCTCGTCTATTTGCTCTTCCTCTGCCTGGAAGCTTCAGCAAAGGATTTATGCTTAAGTGAGCATTCTTTTGGTTCTTCATATATCACTTCTTTATTAAACAAAGATTCCACGAATCTGGGATACAATCAAGGAAAATGATCACAGTTTATAAGGCAGCCCTTGAAATTCATCAGATAATACATTTGAAAAAGGCCAATATTAGTCAAATACTTCTCCTTCCAAAGACAGCTGGGAAACAGAAAATATCACATCTTTTTCTGGGCTGATATAAGTGTGCTATCTCACTTCAATTTACACATATTATCATTGGAAGGGGTAGAAGTTTTGGCACAGGGAATTTGAAATGCCTGTCTTTTGAAACCAGCTCTCTGAAAATTACAAATTTAGACAACATCAGTGATCTTCTTCTCTCCTGCCAGCAAACAAGGAAATCTGCAGGAGGCCTGAAACTCTGAAGCAGCTGATAAGGGCAAACAGTTTGTTCAAGTTGTACATACAAAATGCCAATATGGAACATGCTTAAAATAAGGGGTTTTATCCACAGCACATCCAACTGATTGCTGCCCAGTAAAGGTTCTCGTCCTGCCTATATAACCCACCTTTTCTTGAAGCCTAAAGATTTTTGCTTTTCATGTATTTTTCATGTGTCATATGTGCTTATACAGCTCCTGACATTTTTCCTTCCCTTTGTCTTAGATTTTAGAATAATAAGCTAACCTTTTAACACATTCCTGAAATATGTTTTAGTCTTATTTTGAGGTAGAGGACCTATAAGAAGAACATTTTGTTTTCTAATCAGAATCTGAGAAGACATAACAAGAAGCAGGGCAAAGAAGCCATGGACCAGCTCCCTTCCAGTGGGCCCAGGGAAAAAATTACCTAAATCAACTGCTCTTCTAATTGGACAATGTTTGTCAGATATGATAATTTGTTAACCTTATAAAAACTGTACAAATCTGATACAATGTGTGCCCATAGTCCACAACTATGGATGGACTCAGAAGTTTCCAATGAAGAACTGGTTTTTTTATCTTGCCATTTTTATACTGTTGCAAGGAGTTTTGTCTTTTGATATCAGGAAACATTATGAAGAAAGATCCCATGGCTTCTCAGGTTTCTCACCAGTTATTTGTACAGAGATTGTCTGAAAAAGCATTGTTTAAGGTTCTTCAGTGCTACATGTGGGTGTGCAGAGAAATTCTGTGACACTTAAAAGGCAGTGCAGACATCTCAGTGATTGCAGCAGGTATAGAATAAAGCCAAAACAACCTACCAGGTACTACTATCAGCAAAAACTGAGACAAATAATAACTTTTCTGAAGCACATAATATATGCTGAGAAAGATTAGAACATATTTACCAAGACTCACAAAGTCACTCCAAATGTCTTTTCCTACATATTGAAGAAGGCAAAGTTTAGCCACTGATAGCACTGTCACTGAATCTGAAAATAATAATTTTTCCTCAATGATGCTCATGATTTGACGGAATATCACAAAGTAAAGTTTTGGAATTTTGAGTGCTATTTAAGATTAAGTAGAAAAATGCTAAGTATTCAAAATAATTTTCTTTTCCTTTCAGTGTTTTCCTCAGTTTAACTTTGTAGTTTCACATAAAAGACATGCTCTGAAGTAGAGCAACAGGAATAATGGGAGTTTTGCTGTTTACAGCTCCAGTGATATAAAATTTTACACTCACAGCAGTATGAAAAGTGAAATGTTCTTTTTTCTTTTGCTTTTTCTTTTTTTTTTATTGGATATTGGTGGAGTACAAGGGGAATGGACCACATGGTGGCCAGACTCTCATATTGATTCTAGAATGAGTTTCCTAGTGCCATTGTCAGAGGTAGAGCACTCCTGATGGTGGATTAAGGTGCAATCCAATAGACCATTACTTACATTCTTATGTTTAGGATAGATCTCATGCCTACTTCCTGTCCTGTTGCAGTGGGCAGGCAGGAATTTTCTTGCTTTCTTTGTTTTGTGAGAATGAGGTACATTATGGACATTTGGAGTATCCAATGATGAAGGCAGTCAAATACAAACCAAAACTACAAATATTCCCAAAGAACTTAACTACCGTCAAGCACAGTCCTAGAGATCTTTCTACATTTTAAGAACCTTTATAATCTCTCCAAACACCAGCCTACTATATGCCAGAAAAATTATTTTAAAAGGCTTATCTGCCTTGGATAGCAAAGTGACGAATTACAATAGGTATGGAAAAAGAAGTGGATCAGTCAGGAATTCAAGACCTCTAGTGTGAAAGAACTGAAAAGTTTAGCTGGAAAACTGAAAATAATCTTTTAATTGAACAATAACTTGAAAGTTAACAAGAGGTATGGAGGGAAAGGTAAATCCCACCGTGGAAAATAGCTGAGACTTTGTAAAAATAAACAATTTTTGCTATGTAGTAAAGGGAAATTGTCTTCTATCTGGGAAAAACAAAATGTCTTTCAGCTGAAAGAAACTAAGAGAAACAAATGTGATAAAATAATCAGGCAAGACAGAAAAGTGTAATTTTGACAAATCATGACCACTTTTATAAGATTCCCATGGTGAGAGAAGGCAGAGCACTAAAAAAGTGCGCATACTCAAATCCAGCATTAAGTTTAAATAGATATCTAGAGTTCACTGGCAGGAAGACATCCAAGTGAACAGAAATTATTTCTACTACCACTGGGAGATATTTAACCCAAGTATCATTAGCTCAAGCTTATTTTTCATCTGCTCTCTGCACAAAGTATCTGGCAGTGCTTGCAGGATATCATGCTCTGCCCAAACCTGAGTTGCCAGAGGGGTGGCTCTGGATGGGAGCGCACCACGGGACAGCTTGAAACCTTCTCAACCCCTCCAGACTAAGAAAGCAGCCCTTGGAGTAAAGTGACTTCCATTCCCAAAGTTTTACCAAAAATATAACTAGAAATGAGATTGTACTAATTGCAGCTCATTAGACAGACAGCTATATAATCAGCCATACAAAATTAAAAGCATCCATTCATTCACAATTTAAAAATTATGAGGCCAAGATTCCAATACAAAGAAAAGTTAATAGTCAAGTTGTAAACCTTTCAAAATATGATTATGCTATCAAAACAACTGTAAAAAAATCTGCAACTATTAAATCATAAACAATTCTTCAATAATTACAAATATTAGGAACAGTAAGAGATGGCATTAAGAGAAAAACTAAGAGAACAGATATTATATCCTCTACTGTTTCTGCAAACATTTTTCATAGCTCAAGAAGCAATGGAATGAAGCCAAAGGGATTGTTTCTAGAAGCTATTTACCAACTATAAACTAGGAAAGGAACAGGGTATTCTAGTTACATTGTAAGCTGCTAACGTGTTTTTTTCTCTTTCTCTTTTCTCCCCCAAATGGCTGTTCGGTATGAAAAACGACTCTGTCAGCAGACACTCTTCACAACCCACCCTGATCAGCAGCCTTCATTGTTTTATTGAGACAAATGGGCAATAAATAACGAAAACATTTCATGTACATGGAGTTAAAAATGCGGAAACAATATTTTGCCATGTGGCAACAGAAAACAAAGAACAAATCTAGATCCACCCTATAAAATAAATTAGCAATGAGCAGTCCACTCTGAACTATTCCTTGATTCAGGCCTCCTCAGGTGGAGTCGTGCAAAACGATTCATAAACTAAAAAAAATATTGAGTTGATTTAGCCAGTGATTATTGTTACTATATACGCTTATTATTCCTACAACTGTCTAGTATAAGCACTATTCCTTGGTCCTATATCATTGGAATCAAAAATAAAAGTCTCTCTGAGTCCCTCAGAGAGGGGGAAAATAATTAAAATACATTAAACCACATAGACATGAAGTAAGAGTGTAGGTTTTAGTTTTAAGTAGAAAAGTGCCTTAAGAGTCTGTGTTAGTTAGTGAAAAGCCTTATTGCCCAGTTTAAAGTTCAGTGATACCTTTCACAGATTCAACTTAGCTCTAGAAATAATGAAAATATAGCTTACATTTGTAGATAGAACAGATAGGATTACCGACATAAAGAGATAATACTCTATACATATGATCTTGGTAAGGACTGACACTGCCTTTGCATGTTAGAATTGACCTTGGATTGTTGTAGAAAGTTTTGCTTTAGAATGGTGTTTTTAGCTGATTGGATGTTTTACAAATTTAATCCCTTGTATTGGGGATTAAATCTCACTGAGAAGTCACACACACACACAGAAGCACCACGCACCCCCGAAGAAGAGGAAGAGCAGCACCATAATCACCAACCAGCAGCACCATCATCATCACCACCAAGAAGAGGAACTACTGCAGCTGCTTCTGTGGCCCAGGGCAGCAGAACTCTACACTGGGAAGCTGCAGCTGCCCAGGCCTTGGGAACTCCACACCGAGCTGCTGCTGCCCAGGGCATTGGGACTTTATACCAGAGAGCTGATGCTCAGAATTCAGGACTTTATGCCAAAAGCTTTTAGCAAGGACTTTAACTCTCTGAACTCTTTGTCTTTGATGCCTTGGGCTTTTGGGTTTTCTATTCTGCATTGGTGTGTGGTTTAGTTCAGGGTGCTGAGATCCTTTCACAGGGTGAGGAAGACAAAACAATCCTACTCTGATTGGAACTCAAGGACTTTCCAACTTTTCCAAACTACAGGCTCGAAGTGAAACAACGTAGAAGGAAGAGGGCGGGCAAATGAAGCTCCTGTATGCAAATGGACCCAAACATAAAAAGAGTGTGGTCTTGGGACAGCCTACCCATCCCTTTGGCCTCCATCTTTGGAGCCATCCAGACAGAGCCTGATTTGTAACACTGGTGCTGTCTGGGGGTGACCCCTCAATAAATATCCTTTATTCCCCAACTCCGTCTAGCCTCTGTTCCAGCTCTTCCAGGTATCACCTTCGAGACTGATGCTTTTACACAATAAATATCTTTCTAGCAACCAACAACTGCTCATGGCTCCTTGAAACCCAGAAATCCTTTGAATTCCCTTTGAAGCATCAACAGTATATAATAAACAGGGAATAATGATCACCTTTTTTTTAATTTTCTGCTTTCATCTCATAAAGAAAGAGGCATAAAAGCTTATTCTGTTAATTTAAACCTTATTAAATAAACATCTTGCAAATAATTTTTAAAGGTTTATTTTTCTATTGAAAAATAAGACTTTTCCAAAACTAAAACTTTTTACAATACAACATCAAATGTTACAAAATGTCTAAATCAAAATAATGTGAAATTCAGTTTGTTCATAGTTTTTCTAATTTTTCTTGATATTTTCTAATAAAAAAATCCACTGCCCATATTTTTTCTCATAATAAAAATTTCAATAACTCACATACATTATATATGTATACATCTTATACCATTCCTGAATTAAAACTTGACAGAATGTACTTCTATGACATTTAAATAGTTCGGGCTTTCAGTGATAACCAGTAACCAGGCTCCATCACAAGTCTCTAAAACACTCAGAGCTCTGTGTTTAGTGATGTCTCAACAGACTCCCAAACCCTTGTCCAAGATAGGTGCTGACTTTACACTTTTTTCTTAATTCATTCTGTTCCTTTGACAAGAATTAAACACAGTGAAAGCTTTGCTCAAGTCCTTGCTTTGAGGCTGGCAGAGTAACTATAGAGCTGGAACCCAGCTTCCAGCACAATGCAGTATCTCACATGTATGTGCTGAGCAGTTCTTCCCCAAGTTGCTGCAGGCAGCTGATGTGGATTCAGGTTTCCTGAGAGGCCAGGGAGTCAGGATCTTTGGCTTCTGCACACTGTAGTTTTAACACCAGAACTGAACACATACACACCCTTCTACCCTTGCTACCATTTTTGCAGCTCAAGCCTTCTCGGCAACCATTACTCAACACTTTAATGTTTTCTTTTTTTTTCTTTGTCACCAGTCACCCTCCCTTTTGAATTTCATTATCCCTTTTGGCTATTTTTGAATGTTTTTTTTCCTTCTCGCTTCATAATCGGTTTAAAATTTCATGTCAGATTAAATTGTGGGAGGGTTTGCTCCAGAAGAGGAAAAAGCAGTAAGTTTTACAGTCTAAGTCTATCTTTTCCCCTCAAATGAACAGAAAAAATCAATTACTAGCTAGCAGCATACAATTTGTGCTTCTCTGCTGATTCAGGCTCTCCACAGACAAAGAAAAAAACATGCTAAGCTACACAGACTAGAGCAAATTTGTAATCATTGGCTCCAGAAGCACTGAATCTTCCCAGCTGGGATAAATGGAGGATCTTCATTAGTTGTCAGTGTCCTCTTTTCAGGACAGCAAATTCAAATGCAATAACTACAAAAACATAAGGACTGAAACCACACATAGAGAAAGGTACTAAGTCTGTTTTCCAGCTTCCTCATTTCCCAGCTTCCTCATTTCCCATCTTCCCATTAGGGACCTTCACTAAAGAGTATGTCTTCTGGATGGAAAAAAAATTCTTTTCACCTTGTAGGAAGATTGCAGAATTTATTTGTATCAGTCAACACGTTCTTACCAGAGCCCCTCTTCCACTAGCTAGTTTTCCCAAGACCAAAGATTCCCAGTCCTCTATTAACCACAGAAGGGGATGGCCATGAACATTTGTGTCTGCATATAAGTTCACCATTCACTGTGTCATGTAAGTTCACTAATGTGAGGCAGAGAGAAATACATAAAAATGTATATCTTGCATAGGAAGAGCATTTTTCATCCTTTTAAAAAAGTGTTCTACGGGAATAAAGGTTTTCCCTTATTAAAACCTTTTACTTAATAATATCTTCTGTGTAATAACCAATGAAGTAATACCAAAGTGCCATGGACAACTATTTCTGCCCAGCTGAATCTGTGTGAAAATTAGACCAGCTAATCCTCAAAGGGAAGGAAGTGTCAGGACACCAGGTGTGTTATGCTGAGGTCTCCAATGGAAAATTCACATCCTGTGCAGGTGGGCACAGTCCCTTGCACACCTCCCCCCCATATCTTGCCCCTACTGCCTGTTCTTCTCTGGGTCCTGACTTTGAGCTCTGCCCTGCTGAGCCAGTCCTGCCCCAGTGTTTCCCTCTGCACATGCTTCTTGCCACTATGCACTATCCAGCCTGTCCTTCTCTGCCATGAGTTTCCTCCCTGCTTCCATTTCCATTCCCCATACCCTCAGGTTTCTTTTCAGAGTCCTCACCTCTTCTCTTCCCTACATGTGAATATGGGATTAGTATTTTTGGCACACCAGTGGCTATGCACCCTTTTTTTACCAGATACCAGTTCATCATAGGTTACAAGTACAGAACCAGAGCACATTATTCAACAAAGCATGCTACTTCTGGCTGCTTTCCAGTGTATAAAAATACTAATTTCCAGTAAATTATATACACTTGTAGGAAAGTTACAACACCCTGTTAGGAATCCAACATGGCTTCTCTCTATATCATTTCTTTCTCCTGCCTGCAATAAATTGCATTATGTGGAAATATATAGAGTTCTCCAGTATTTTGATATAAATCTACCTGAAGAAAGTTAGCACACATCTAAAAGTATGTATACCAGCTGCATATAGCCACAGAACTACTTCCGCTTTGGGATAAAAAGAACAAAGTTAAAGAGATTAAAACAGTGGTCACTTTCTCCTTAGAATTTGGAATGCTAAATTAAATTTACATGAGTAAAGAAACAAATCACAAATTTAGTTATATGCTTCCAGATTTATTTGTGCTTACTTATTCTGTAAAGGTATTTTCTACAAGAAATGTGATACTCTGACAGATGCAAATGTTATGGGAAAGCCTCCAGAAGTGAGTTGGGAAAAGTGAGTTGTGTTTTGCCAGTTTTAGTATATGCAGTTTTAGCCTTCATGTTTTGCTAACTTTTACTTTCATCAACTACTGGCAGTGATGGACAAACTTGCTTTACCCTTACTTAAATTCCATACAATGAGTACATGAAGAGTGACAAACATTGTCAGAAATGTAAGCCCTCCAGAACAAGTTCAGGTATGGGAGTTTGCTAACATGAATTCTCTGCAAATAATAGTCACTGCTTCTGTCTAGGTATAGTTTACATGTTTTCTGTTTTGCGTTTGATGGGGAATAAAGATATGAAATTTTCTGGCAACAGCACCTTTTATTAACAGTAGTGTCTCTCTGGAAGGTGCTGGCAATTTTTCTGTCAGCATTTTCTGATGCAGGTATCCCTGTGAACAGCTCCGCAGTACAGTCTGTAGTTATGCATACTATAGTTTTGTTCTTGGAAACTTCCTCTAATGTCAGAATTTTACATAGCTTGGTTGCAAAATTTACAGTGGCAATTTAGCCTAATTTGCTGAACCCCATTGTCTTTAAAGTACTCTAAGATGCAGCAGTCCTTCACAGTTTTCAGGTCTCTTCCCTCCCTGATGACAGTACAAACCTAACTTGCATTATTAAAAGTACAGTCACACCTGCTTAAGCCACAGCATCTATGTCCACTGATAAAAACTCCTTGAAAAAAAGCCAGAGAAAGGAGTTATTCTCAGCTCCAGGATGCCAAGCTGAAAGTGTTGACGAAGATAAAACCAGCAATTCTCAGTTCCTGGTCCCTCCAACATGAGAAAATGTGCTGTAAGATCCACAGGCATGGTTTTCCACTGTTGTCTTGGGCAGCCATTGAACTTCCTTTCACCTCACTGGGAAAATGTGTATTTGTAGCTAGTCTGTAATGCCCTGTGATTAAATAGTTTGTTCAGCCTCACTCTCTCTCTTTCCTCTGCTTATATCTTAGAAACTGTTCTCAGTCAGGAGCTCCCAATGCACTATGTGCATGAAGTATTCACTCTTGCCTATATGTACACATATAAACTCCCACAATTAGTCAGGAGTCTTGCTCCCTGGATGGGACTGTGTTGGTTTCCATCACAGCTTCTGCACACTACTGTATTTTGTCACACTGATATACCCTCAGTGCTGGTGAATGAATAATGTGACAAAAAGGAGACCACCCTTTTGGGAATTATGTCCTTGAAAACATGAAATCATTCAATAATTCTTTGATAGGGCTTCATCAAAAACACTTCCCCTCTCTCTCCTCATAATATCAGTGGTAAAAGCAAGCCAAAAAAATTCTGTCAGTATTTCTATGTTCAGAAATAGCAGTTCAAGCCTGAGCAATCATCCCATGTGCACTGGTCAGCTGCATGAGAAGATGTAGGTACTCGTCCTGGCAGTGTGTGTTATCATCCTGATTTCGGGAATAATGACCTGGCAACGGAAATGTCAGAGATATGTTTTATTGCCAGCTGGGACACATGGAGGAATATTTCCTCCAAACCATGCATACCTGGTCAGGACAGGTTCCAGGTACAAATACACAGTGATCCCACAAGCCCACACCTCCCTGCCTGCCCATTCTCTGCCTTCTGCCACAGCTCCTGGTGGTTGTGTCCAGTGCTCTTTGGGATGAAGGCCAAAGTCTTCCTCAGTGATCGCTGTTTGACCTCTGCTTTCAGGCAGGCACAGTGGAGGTTTGGTTCTCTCCCAGGGCAGCTTTTCCTGCTCAAAATCACCTGGTCCTGGCTGGTTTCTGGAGACACAGGTTTCTGCTTTGCTGGGTTTTCACAATACCTACATCTTGCTTTGCTGAGTTTTTGCAGTGTATCTTAGTGTTTTTTGCTGGTGACTAAGCTCCTATATGGTTTGTTACATACCATTTCTGCTACGTATTCTATTTCTCCTCCATCTTCTTAAGCATATTATAAGCTTCTAAAATTCTGATTTCTCAAAACCATATATGTTCCCCATCTCAATCCTCTGTCTTGCTGATGGGCTTCCTACCACTTCTGCTTGCTGAGTGGCCTCTGAGGCTGGCAGGTACTATGCCCATCCCAGAAACAGGCTGATCAGCTCAGGCCCGAGAGGTCCTCTTCAGTTACCTCTCAGCAAAGTGGTCCCAAGCTCCAGAGCAGCCTGCCTGGCATCAGGACTCCCAGGTATTTCCAAATACAGGGTTTTCCATGTCCAGAGAAGGAAAGGTGGGATTTCCTATAGCTCATTCAGCCAGCCTTGCAGTCTGGAGTTTTACTGAGAATTTTCTTGTGCCTCCTAGGGGCAGGCTCTGACTAGGAGCAGCCCATACAGACTGAAGACCTGGTAGAAAGAGGAGATGCTGTATTCTCCTGATCTGTGTTCTCTTCTCTAAAAAACCTCAATTACTCTGGTTTGAAAAGAGACAGTATCTCAAGTGCTTGAATATTCTTACAGAAGGGAAGCTTGTTTCCCACTGTTCCCTGTAAAAAGAGAGCATAATGGCAAATTGAGGTCTCACAGGTATGATGGGTTGACTGAAAAGTGTTTCAACAAAATTATTTTCAAGGGAAACACCTTCCCCTTTTCTTTCTAAATAAAATTTGTGTTTTCTCTTGCAAAGTCAAACATACAAAACATTTCTAGTTTTGTGTCTGGCTTGTCAGGTTTCCTGGATAGTGTGTTTCATCTGGTTTTCCCTTTCCTGACCTGGGCATCTTCTTCCATATCTTCTATGCTTTTGACCAAAAGTTTTAGTACCTGAGGGGCTTGGCAGGTGTTTTCCATGCAGGAGAGATCACCTGGCACTGCTGGCACTTATTCACCTGCCTCATGACATCAACATTCCTACTCTGACAATACTGTTGTGCGTAATCACTTTTGATGTCACGGTTGCTGCCACGGCACATGGAGCTCTTGGCCCTATGGGACACATGCAATTACAAGAACCCCTGTCCATGGGGGTTCACTAAGGCCCATTATTACCATCAGACACCTTTGCTTTATTAGCTTCTCCTCAAAAAGTTTGATGCCAGATACAAAATGTCAGATACAAAACCGTGGGTTGCTGTGCACTTACCAGTGAATATAAAGGGGAAGGTTATCCTGCCAGTCCAAGTGCTCCAGCCAGGCTGGATACTGCCATGCACCCTGCTTGGTCCATGGCTAGAGATAGCAGGGAAGGAAGGCTATGAATGAGGCCATCAGTGTCTACCTCGGCAAGACTGCCTGGTGTCCAAGCACTTTGGTTATTTGTCTGGTTTTGAGTCCTCTAAAACACTTAAATCTTTTCCCCCTTTACAGAGTCGTATTTATTTTCCACTGCAAGCAATCTTCTACATTGTGTCCTCCAGCCTTATAGCTGACTTATCTTTCTAATCACCTTCAAATGCCAGATTACCATCTTTTGTCATAAACATTAATTATTCAGGCAAAACAAACAAAACCTTCCGGGATTTGGGGATTGTTTTGCTTTTTTTTCTTCTGTTTGGCAAAAGTGATAGAATAGCCTGTTTCTCTGCACCCCCTAACAGAAATATGTAAGAAACAAGTCTTCCTCCTGGGATGAAATCAAAATATACAGAGTATATAATGAGGCATTATCTTCAAAGATGCCACCCATGTTTTCCAGGATAAGCTTTTTACTGTTACAGGGAACTGACAGAAAGCTGACAAGGAATGGTACTTAAACCTTCAATGTCCACTCAGAATAAAAGTATTTTGAAGACATTTTCCTAGGAGTGCCCTGGCACTGATGGCTCAGAGAAATATTGTTAAAAAACCAGCTGAAACAGTTGTTGTTACAGTAAACATGAATTAAGTTTAATAGCCTCCTGCCCTCTGTTCCAGGCCTCAAGTGCTCTCAAAAGGTCAATAAAATATCCCCTTTATTACAGTCTGTCAAATAATGCAGACAATGCAGGTGAAAGGTTGTCAAATAAGTAAAGAGAAATGTTGTGCAAAGCAAATACACAGTAACAAACCAAAGGCATGTGACCATATGTGCTCCTGAAAGGCTTTGCTACCCAAGTATCGGGCAAAGCTGCCATGGTTCCTCCTGCCCTAGTGACAGAGTTATCCTCCCAGACTCCTTCTCACAGCTGCAAACCACGCAGCTGGGCTCCACATCACAGTCACAGGCCAGTGGCAGCACCCCTAGGCATTGCCTGTGGCTACCATGTTGGTGTTAAAGGGATCTTCGAGCTGCTCTCCTGTGGATGGGGCAGTATCACAGCATAGCTCAGGCTGGAAGGGGATGAAAAAGACCTCTCGTCCAACTTCCTGCTCAAATTCAAGGCCCCTCTGCAGGAGCTCCCTGCCTTCAAGGGAGTCAACAGCTCTCCAGTTTTGTCTTTTCAAAATTTCCTTAGTGTCCCTTCCAGTTCTGCATCCAAGTAATTTATGAAGATGTTGAAGAGCACAGGACCTAATCCATTAAAATGATAAGTTCTTAGTTTTATATGTATAAAATATTCTCCTTTTTTGCATATGAATAAGATTATGACTTTAACCCAACTGTCTATCATTCTCCTACCGTGCAACACTCTGAAGAACATCTCTCCATCTTCAGAATAACCTCTCTGTAAGTTTTAGATAACTGTTGCTTGGTTTCGCAGAATGTGCCCTTTCCCCAGGCTGAGAAAACCTTGAACTCGCAGCCTCTCCTCACAAGTCAAATATTCCAACCCCCAGGCATCTTGGATGCCCTTTGTTGCCCTTTGTTTGTGCCTGCCTGATATTGAAGAGCCCCACACTGGCCTCAGTAATTAAGATGTGGTCTAAGGAGTGCTGAACAAAGGGGTGATCATTTCCCTGGGTGTAACACCTATGCCTCTGCTCCTGTAGCCCAGGGTGCTGTGGATGCCTGGTAGGATCATGAGGACTTGTGCAGCTCCTCCCTGCTACATCCTCCAAGACTGTCTGCAGAAATGTCCCTGTACAGTCAATCCACAGTATGTAGCATTGTGGTGGGGCTGAGAGGTTTAATCCCAGCTGCTGGTCTTTCCATTTGTCCATGCCGAAGTGCATGAGGGTTCTACCAGGCCATTCCTCCAAGTGCTCCTCTTCCCCTCAACTCCAGGTTATTGATAAAGATGCTGAACAGGAGAGGTCTCAGGATACACCCCTGTAGTGCTTCACTTCTACACATTCTACTTCACTCACACAGGTTTTTACGAAGCTGATTTCCCATCAGTTCAGACTGTAAAGTGTTAGTTTCAATAAAAAATATCATGAGAGACTCTTTTCCAAAAGAGTCTTTTAAGTATCTTACCAAGCTCATTCCAAACAGCATTCATTGTTTCCTCATCCACAATCCAGTCACTTTTCCATAGAAGGGCTGCTCAGGCAAAGCCTAGACTTGGTGCATCTGTGATGACTCCTCCCAAATAAAACTGCCTTCATGCACTCAGGGATGTGCTCCAAGGGGACACACTTCATAATGTTTCTAAGAATCAAAGGGAGGATGATAAATTTGTGTTGGTCACAGGATTTTCTTTTTCACCTGTTTTTAAGATGAGAATAATATCTGCTGCTTTCAGGGTCTCCCCACCCTTCTCAGTCATGACCGAAAGAATCTGTGCAATAATACCAGATAAGGCTCCCAGTAGCCTTGCTCAGGTTTGAGAGGTGAAATGAATTTATGGAGCTCTTGATGAAGATGACAGGTGCTCATCTTCACTTCTGATGGGCTCCCAGCGCCACCAGTCCTTATTTCCTCCAGGTTTTATGAAAGCAGTACAAAGTTTTGCTGGGTCTGCCTCGGGAATGCTTTCTACAGGAGCTCGCTTTCAGAGATCACCACATTGAACCTGAACCACATGAATAGGAGAGGAATCACAATCAGTTTAGAGGGGGCAAGAATTGATGGAAACCACTGCAAGAGTCTCTGACTACCTTCTGGAATGATTATGTGGAGAATATGCTGGTGTGGTACTTGAATGGCCAGAGGGTCATACCTGACATATACACATGATTGATGGGCAAACACTGCTTGCTTGCAGAGAACAAACTTCACAAGTGCTCATTGACCAGTGCATGTCAAGGTGTGGTTATGACAGCATCACACCTCAGTGCTACATCCCTGTGGTTAAGGGACTATAGGAGAGAGAATGCACAGAAGTGACAGCACAGAGGAGACAGCAGGTTCCAAGCTTGTTTCTGTGATGAGGTTTTGTCTGAACAACTCTTGACAAATTGCTCTCTCCAAGCTGTTCCACACAGAGTCTTTCTGGATCCCTCAACTGAGCTGTCTTCCATCCGAACATTACTAAACCTGTCAATGCATTGCTTGTAAGAAGCTGGGTAGATCTAATAAAAATACAAGTAACTGATTAAATCCATCCACTTAGGCCTCACAGATACAGCTTTGGGGATGATTAAATTTGTTGTGTAAGCTAGTATTTGATATTACTATTTCACAAAGACTTGTACTTTTGTTTCAATTTGATGAACCAGAAACTACTTATTGGAAAATTATACCAAGAAGTTTTTCATCAGACTGATTCTAGCAGCGCTTTGTTAGCAAGCAGTAGAAAAAGAGAGGTCCTATAAAGGAGAGAATGATGTAAAATCATGTATTTCAATGGTTTTGAAGGAAATGATAGATTTTTTTTCCACACAGGCAGTAGTGATGATAAATGAGTAAAAAAATCAAATAGTCAGCAGCCTTCAGGAAAAAAAAAGCAACAATATTTAAATTTAAATTTAAACTGTACATAGAGTAATAAGTGTGCACTTGAAGTCACTAGGGAAATTCTGCCTCTGCTTTATGACAGTATACTATTTCCATACATTCCCTTCTTGTGAAAAGGCATTTTTTCTGAATTACTGCATGAGTGTCTCCTAGGGTAAGAGTGAAGCCTCTTATGATTCAGCATACATGTTTCAGCATTCAGCAGGTATGATTCAGCAGAAATGTTCAGGCAATATAAGACTAAATGCAACAGAAAGCTGAC